>JAFNEN010000225.1:0-217500 GCA_019343175.1 Oedothorax gibbosus
TGTTTTTCACGAGAATTGTTTGATGCTGCAAGAACAAGATTGATTCCATATATGTAAGTAAAATAATATCTTCAAGGTGGTCTATGATTGTTGGAGTTATTTCATAAAACTAATATCAATAACTGTTTAATTGCCATGCCAACAGGGGTTTGTTTACTATAGACGTAGGCTATTTGTGTTTTTAAAATTGATATGTTTTAGACTTATGAATCAATGGCAAGTTATGTTTTTAAACAGTTTGTTAAAAGTTATAGAGACTTGATGGCAGAATGGTGAGAGTAAGATGAAATTAAAAATTAATTTTCTTTTTCAAATTCAATTGGCTTGTTTCAATTGACGTATTTCCTTTCAATTTACTATTCCTTCGATCGGTGCTCCGATTGTTGCTTTGTAGTCACGAGTATCATTGATTCACTAATAAAATGCTCAATAAATAATTTATATTTTAATTCGGCATTTCTGTTGCCTCTCAAGACCTGAAACATGCCCATTGATATTCTTTATCGTTTGCTAAATTAATTTTCAGTTTGAAGATAAAAAATTTATTAAATTGCTTGCTTTAGAAATTGAAACGAAACTTTGCATAACATTGTACTTTATATTTTTTTCTCACAATTATATCAAGGATTTATATTTTTTCCTACATTTTTCCAGAAAAAAAATCATATTTTGTGTTTCGATGTTGTACAATTATACAATATTAAATGCTGAAACGTAAATAGAAATTGACCAGAAAAGTTTTGCAAGAAAATAGAACACCATCTGCCACTTTCTTAATATGCATATAATGAAACATCACTTCCAAACTGTTTTGTATTCACAAAAATAAATATTCCTTCAAGTTGGTTTTCATGTTAATTAAAATTTCTTGTGCATTTGACGAACAGTGGAAATATTGAATAAAAATGGAATTTTCTTGTTATTTAATAGGAGAGTAAATTTTTAGTTTAAATTTTACATATACTTCTAATTAAAAAATTTTAATGAAATTTGGGAGCCTGACTAATTAGCCTTGCCTGACCTTTTGCTTCAATATGACATATCCCACTTGTTAGTGAGAATTGTGCAGTTTGTTTTGTGAAAGTGGGTGATGGGCGGACAGATTGACTGAAAGATTATAATACCTTACACTTTTTACATTGTAAACATAGTGTGGAAGCTAAAACCTATTTATCCCCAGCTTTGTTTTTTATGCAACAACAGTCTAAATCAGGCATTGATTTATGAAACCTCTTTATCAATTTTTGTTCAACCAAGTATTATCTTTGCTTTTTAGAGTCATATATGCATGTTAAAATAAATTTAAAAACTAGAGAAGCTTTTGCCAATTTTTTTATAAAATATTTCGAAGGCTTTGCCACTTTAACATTGCCTAAAAAAAATCCTGCCTGAATTCTTTTGGTCCATATGCTTCCTTATCCATTTTGATTACTAAATAGAATAGTTTAGTCGAATAACTTAACACATTGGTTGTGGATAATGCTTAATAGCATGATCCTAGTTTATAACATAAAGAAAGAATTTAATTTTCAATGCAGATTGTAAAAGTTACGTCGACATAAATCTCTTGTATTGAATGCTTAAAAATGGACACATTTTGATTGAAACTCAACAAACAACAACATTTTGATTGATTTATTCACCAGTCACGTTATTAATCTCGGATAACTTAATCCAGGTTTGGTACCCGAACTTCCTGATCCGAGATTAATCCTCCGCCCGTATTCACCAGTCCCCGATTAAGTTATCCACAGGATGATCTTCCGGAAGTCGTCTCTCATTGGCTGAACATTATTTTGTGCTATTTTCGAGCCACTCTGAAGTAAAGTTTAAAAAAAAACGAAGTGAAATAAATATGTTTGTTTACTTTTTACTTGAGCCGAATGAACCCAACGATATAAATAATGAACCTTCGTGAATAGAATTTTGAAAGTCAGATCATAGACACTAGAAACGTATGAAATGATCGAAGAGACAATAATAAAAGTATAAACAAATTAATATGATTTAAAAATAATCCTATTCTGTAACTAAGGCACACACACAGGGTTGGGATTTTCCCGTCCAAAACTAATATTTCCCATCCCAGCAGGAAAAACTGGTAGTCTGGCTCTCTTTACTTTTTTCAATAGTTTTGTGTTTTTAAAGGAAAGAAACAAAATAACAATAATATAAAAAATATCCTGTACAGGCGAACAAAAAAAACCCACAGAAACAAATAAGATATAGAACATAATGTGGCAATCAGCTGGCATACAGATATGATTAATATACTTCAAATTAAAGTGAAAAATAGAGATCCAAATCATCGATATTTATTAAAAATTCAAAAAGTTGTATTTTAAAGGCATGATAATTATTTATATTTGTTAGGTGAACAGGCAGTTTATTATTTAATTTATGGGAAAGATAAAAGATTTAACATGAAAAACCCAATTCCACCCCCCTGACACTAATTATTGTTTCAAAGTCCTATTTTTTTTAGCTCTACACTTCCACCTAGTCCAGACCTAACTTTTGTAACCCATCTTGGCACATGTATATGCATATGTTTAAATGCAGGCCTGTATCTTTGTGAAAACTGTCGTCTTTCGGGGGATGCAATGTTAGAAGACAAATTTGGACCTAAAACTCTCTGGGGACATATGGTGCCAAAACTTTTGGTGTTTTCTGTTTCTAGAGAACAAGAGCTTTCTTTTGATACCACACACTCCCATTTTGAGTGAGTATTTAAGCTTCCCGCTGAAATTTGGTTTTTTATTCATGACCTGTGTTAAAACACACAATGGGACCCAAAACTCACTGGAGACATGTGTTGCCAAAACTGTTGTGGTATTCTTGTTCTAAAGGTCTAGACGAATCTTTTGATGTGTCACAATGTCCATTTATGTGAGTATTTAAGCACACAGCTCAAAATGTGGCTTTTATTGTTCGGCAAAGCATCAGTACATGAAAAAACCAAACTTCAACCCCCTGAGACACTATTTGTTGTTTTAAAGTCTTGTTTTTTGGGCTGTTCATCTCCACCTAGCCCAGAACTAACTTTTCATACCCATCTTGGCACATGTACATGCATATTTTAAAATCCAGCCCTGTATCTTTGTGAAAAACCCCGTCCGTCGACTGAGGCCATGTTAAATCACACATTTGGACCCAAAACTCTATGGGGACATATGGTGCCAAAACTTTTGATGTTTTCTGGTTCTAGAGGCCAATACCTTTCCTTTGATACCACACACTCCCATTTTGAGTGAGTATTTAAGCTTCCCGCTGAAATTTGGTTTTTTATTCATGACCTGTGTTAAAACACACAATGGGACCCAAAACTCACTGGGGACATATGTTGCCAAAACTGTTGTGGTATTCTTGTTCTAGAGGCCTAGACGAATCTTTTGATGTGTCATAATGTCCATTTCTGTGAGTATTTAAGCTACCAGCTAAAATTTTGGTCCAGATCTCACTTTTTTTTAAACCCATCTTGGCACATTTATATGATATTTTTGAATGCCACCAAAATAAAAAAAATCTTTACTTGAAATGGAAACTTTAGTTGGAAAACCCCACCAACATGGTTACAGCTTTAAAAAAAAAAAATGTTAGGTTTTATATGGATGAAAAGAATTTTCCACCAAACTATTTGAAAATAAGTACTTGAATAAATATTAATAATTTACATATTCATAAATTTGCAAAGAGAAAAATAAATTATGTGGAACACATTTTATTTCTTCTAAGAAAGGGTAGACATTGAAGTCAATCATATTACAATATTTTTCAAATGTAATCACACACAGTCTACAAACAAATTATAAATACACTGATTAATCCAGAAAAGTGAGGGAGCGATGAATTGTCTAGTACATTTTGAAAAGAAATATATCAATATTCATTTTGTCGGTCAAAGGACAAAACCACGAATGTGCCTATTCTAGGGATTGAAGGTTATTGAAAACGGTTGGCTTAACAGTGTTTGGCTCTCCATCCCTGTGCTTTTGCACATTCGTAGTTTTGTCATTTGACCGACGATATATAATTATACATTTCAAATATGTATATGAAACAATATTTAACCATTGATAATTCTTAATTTTTTTGGTTTAAAACCTTTTTTATTGTGTTTAAAACATTTAAAAGCATGTAGACACAGCATGAGGAAACAACAAATGCAGTATTAAAATTTTGTGTATGTATATTATAATTGTTTAATATTTTTAAATGGAAACAAGTTTGTGAACTTGTTTACATAATCAATCCTAAAAAATATAAAATTTTAAAATAAAGTACTTGGTTGGAACATTGATTTATACTGATTAAAGAAAACAACCTGTTCACCATGTATAAATCTTTTATAAATAGACAAAAAAAATGGAATCAGTCGAATTTAAAGAATAAAATTTTTAATGTTAGTTTTTCTGGAAAATATATATGTGTAATTATAATTTTTTAAAAACCTGTAAATAAAATATCCTTCATCACTAAAAATATTAATTAACAATCACATTTCTGAGCCATTCCACCAATTGAATCTCGCTGAAGTATCATCTTCCGATAAAGGGTCTTCAATAAGATCTTTCAACTTGATGGTTATGTTGTGTAGGACAGCTGTTGCCACAATTATGGCCATAGTAGAGTCCAGATTTTCTCCCCAACCATTGAGATACATTGTACCTTAAAAAAAAGTGTTATCAGCAAAATATAAAAATGTCGACAACTGCATTGAACTGTTGCTAGATCTGTATGCTTTATAAAATTGTTTTATAAATTGAATTTTTCTGATTATCTTAAGAAATATAGGCTATTTCAGGGTTTTCTATTCTGAGTAATATTTATATTATAAATTTAAGGAGAATATAAACTCGAGGAGAGAGTCTAAATATTTCACATAAAACTTCCAGAAAAAAATATGATTTTTATTGTGAAATTTGTTTTGAAAATTAATATTTTTTTAACATAAAATAAATTATGTGAATAATAAAAAAAGAGTAAGTTCAGGGTTGCAAAATAACTGTTTTTGTTAAAACCTAGTCCGGGTAGGAATTATTAAAAAACCTGGTGTTTTTTTGGTAGAAAACTAAGGTAAAATGATTTATAAAAAGTTATTTTAAAGTTTTAAATAAGGCATTTTTATTAAAATTATTAAAAAAAATTTATACACACATCTATATCATCAGTTAAACCACAAAACCACGAATTTGCCAATTCATGGGATTGACATTTTTTGAAAACATTGGGCGTGACAGTGTTTGGTTTTCCATCTCTGTGTTTTTGCACATTCGTGGTTTTGTCATATGACCGATGATCTATATATTATACCATAATTTTGATCTTCTTGAAGAATCAGTTTTTTAAAAAAAATATTACATATAAATATATGTAATTAGGAATGGAGAGGATTTAACAAAATCTAATTAATTCTTTTAATTAGTTTGGAAAATAAAGAAATGTTAATTTGAAAGTAAAATATACTTTCAGGTAAAATCTTACTTGGTGGGCCAGAGCTATTTGACAAAATTTAGTGACTTTTCAATCAACAATAAATAATTATTACTGGCAACCCAGTACAGTAAGCCAAGATAGGGTTACAAAACTATCGTAGCATGCATCCCAACTTGATTTAGGGTTGTCGATAAAAATCCTAGCATATTCAGAAATCAATGATTTTGTAATGTACATACCCAGGTTCATTTTAAGTAGGTTTGTGTAATGAGGCTAGAGTATACAAACATTATGATTCCTTTCCTTACCTCCTCTGCCTATCATTTGTTGGGTTCAAAAATGGTGTCATCAAGTATGCTCGGAGTGAATAGTCACTGTCTCAGGACATGGTAGTTGTTCGACACTTCTGTCTCCAAGATGGCTCTCAGGTAGGAGTTGTCCAAAAAAGTGGACACTTCCAGGTCATCGTATAGTCAAAGAGCGTATTTTCATATCTATATCACTTTTGGCTAACCTAGGAAAAAAAATCTTGCGGGTACTTGCGGGTCAACGACGCAGACTGCGTCGTTGAAATTTTAGGGGGGGGGGTCGAAAAAAATTATAATTTTTTTTATGTGAATGGTTTATTTTGTCTAAGATAAAACTCTAATGAATTCTTGTTCTTTCTAATCATCTGCCTTCCCCCCCCCCCCCCCCCAGATACCTAGGGGGGGGGGGGGGCATAACCGTCAAGAATCAAAAATGATAACCAAAATCCTAGAACATTACGAAAAGTAGAACATGGATAATGGCATATTTTTGACATTTATTACCCATAAACAACCCATCACTTCTTTAAAGCTTAAACAAAACTCTTGCAGCTGGCCTTCTCCCATGTCATAAATCTCACACACCTTTATTAAATGAATCTATTTGATCTATTTTAAACTAAATGAAGTTAAAATGCACTGTGCTATAACTATAAATACTCCAAGAGCTTATTTTGAAGTGTTATGGCAGTGATTCCGGTGAGATTTTCGTAATTATATAATTTGAATATTTTAAGCTTGTTAACCCTCTAAAAAAGCAAATTGGCTGAACTGTAAACTTGTTTTCACTGCTTGAGTTTTAAATTAAAATTTTAACTGAAAATTTAATTCCTTTAAAAAAAATTATATTTCTGTAATAGGTGGTTATAAATGACTCCTCCATGCTTTAAATTTTTGAATTTAATAAAATAATTAAATTTATAAAAATTTAAAAATTATGTGTGTTGCTGGTAAACCAGTCATTTGACGGATTTATACGTCTTTATCCTTCAAGAAGGTTGGGAAAATAAAGAAAGGATACTAAAAGATTTTAATTATATTTGATATAACTGATAATTTGAGTTTCAAAGTTTACACTTTAAAACATGTTTGTGCACCAAAAATATTAATCAATATTAATAATGAAAAACATTGTTTAATTTTTTTAATGTGCATCTGGATTTTAAAAATTATTACGTGGCTTTTTTTTGTATAAAGATGACTAAAGATATAAAATTACATATCTTAGTTAGAATACGGTAGGGTGGTGGGATTTTTTAACAGTTTTCCCTCTCCATTTCCAAGAATTAGATGGCAGCTTTCAAGACATTAGATTTTTAAAATGTTCACCCCCTCAATAATTTTTATTATCTATTTCTAGATATTTATTTTGAGAATACTATAAAATTACATGTTGAGGTTTAAGCTGTCTTTAGACGCAAGACCTCAAGGAAGGAACGGGGCCTTTTCCTGACAAGTGATTCTAAATTGTTGATTTTAATAGAAATTTTTTGCAGAATTGCACTTTTTAATAATTAAACTCACCTTATAAGTTATTTAATTGAATAAAACCCTTAATTTGGTACATTAATCAATCACTTGATGCTCCAACTATATTAATAAACCAAAATGCGCACACTAATTTGAATTAGTCGTCTTAATAAATGTAATAAAATCTATTAATTAGTCAGTAATAGCCTTACTATCCTTGGTTTCAATATCTTAGATGAGGCTAGCCATCGTCTGGCAATTACAATTTAACCATTCACTCAGTCACATAAATTTCTGTTTTCAAGTGGTGCAGCTTTTCAAGCGTAGTATGATGAACTCGAATTTCAAGAGGCATGTGGTGTGGTACAGAATGGTCATAAACTCAGGGGTGCCTACAAGGGGGGTCAACGACGCAGACTGCGTCGTTGAAATTTTAGGGGGGGGGGGTTGAATTTTTTATAAAAAATATTAATAAACAGCCAATCTTGATAAAAAAAAACTCAGCTAACTCTTATTCTTACTCATTATCTGCCCCCCCCCCCAGCCGACGCAACACCGAGGGAGGGCTCAGAACTTGTACTCTGGCGAATTTTTATTTGGTTTAAAATAAAACACAAAGTGGCAAGATAATCAAAAGTGGCTCCAATTTTTTTTTATATTTTTGCCTTCAAAGAATAGGGATGGGCAACCATAATTCAAAGCAACACCAGGGAAAAAAGGAGTTATAAATTATGTTCGTTGGCGTCTACCAGACGATACGATTTCTGACAATTATTTCCAATAAACAATCCGATCACTGTAACAAAGTGTAAACACTCATAAATCGCACGCAGTTTATAAAACATTTCGGTGAATTGATGACGTTCGCATTATAGTTTGCCAATGGAATCAATGAGATATTCCCGCCATATTTTGCAGCTGGCTCATAAATCTTTCGAACTTAACTTTGTATAACATTTTTACGCATTAATGACCTTCGGATAATATTTTTGACTTTTTCCCGCCAAATTAGACTCGAAGCCAAAATAACTAAATGATTGCTTTAGAATCAGTAGGAAAATACTTGCCGTCTTGTCTCAAATGTGACGGGTCTGGGTAATTGAAGATAATTAAATAGTGCAAATCCGAGTTTCACGGTAAGAATTTTGTTATATTTAACTTTAATTTTTTTAATTTTAGGGTTTTTTTAAGTGAAGCAATCTCTGTAAACATTATAAAATAATTCTGATGATGTTTGATAATGTCAAATGTGTTGTATTAAATAAAAAGCTATACCAAGATAAACTTTTTTTATGCATTAAGAATTGAGGGAATGAATTGGAAGCCGTTTTTGAATGGATCACGTGTCCGGCTATTTTTATTGTTTTAAAAAATAATATAGTTACATAAATTTTGAGCGGAATTTTTTACCAATTATTTAGATTCCGATAGCTTTGGCTGTAAAGAAAACCTTTTTAAAGGAAAATTAAAAATAGCTTGTAATTCCGTATTATAAAAGATATTCCAAAAGGTGCTTCCCTTTTTCGATTAGGGGCAACTCTGCTTTGACCTATCAGTAGAAAAATATTTAAGAAGAAAGTCAGTACTGGGGTTTTAATTCTTGGGATAAAGTTAAGTTACCCCATTCGATGGTACTTGAAATATCATTTTACTATAAGGTTTTCTATATACACCGTAAAGATGTAGTTAGAGGCTACTTTGGTTAGGTACTCCCATTTGCCCATATAAATAAAAAATCCTCACCGTTTTTTTTTTTTGGGGGGGGGGGTAATAATTTTCTAGGGGGGGGGGGGGGTGCGTCGTTAGCTCTGGGGGGGATCGGCACCTCTGATAAACTGGAATCTTACGTTTATGCTGATTGGTCGATTTTGATGTTAAAAGAGAGTTATATGTCTATAGGTATGAGCATTGCTTTAGTTTTAGTTTTGTGAAGTTGATTTTGAACAATAACAGTAACTGGCACTAAATAAGTCGTGATCAATTATAACAGAACTTCATGTTTATTATTAACAACAACAAAAAACTGAAAAAAAATTTCTAACAAAACGTATCCGAAAATTTTCTAATTTTTAAAAATCACATAATAAAACAGGAATCGCAACTAAAATCTTTAACAATCCAATCTGCAAAATGAGAATTCTATTTTAAGAGGCCCGGCGGCGTCGGAAGAAAGCAATGTGCTGACAATTATTTCTCATAAACATTTCTTAATCGCTGTTATAGCACTTGAAGCAGACATCATAAATATTCAGAATTGTGTATATAACAGTTCTATGAATGAATGACCTTCGGATAATATTTCTGGCCTAGCATACATACTCACAGGCCCAAGCCATTTTCCCGCCATTGCTTTCGTTATAAACAGTAGGAAGATACTTGTCGTCTGGTGTCAAATGTGTGGGTGATTGAATATAGTTAAGAAAGTTCAATTCCTAGTTTCAGGGTAAGAATTTTGTTTAATATTTAATTTTAATTTTAGTAACTTAATAAATAGTAACATTTTTAAGTGAAACTATATCAGTAAACATAATAGAATTATTCTGATTTGTTTGTTAATGTCGAATGTGTTGCATAGAAGGAAGCTGTTTTTGGATCACGTATCTGGCTATTTTTATTGATTTAAAAAGTAATATAATTACATAAATTTTGAGCGGAATTTTTACTGATTATTTAGATTCCCGATAGCTTTTGCTGTAAAAAAATCTATTTAAAGGAAAATTAAAAATAAGTTGCAATTCCGGATTATAAAAGCTATTAAAAAATGTGCTTCCCTTTTCAATTAGGGGCAACTCTGCGTTGACCTATCAGTAGAAAAATATTCAAGAAGAAAGTCAGTACTTGGGTTTTATTTCTTAGGACAAAGTTACCCCATTCGATGGTACTTAAAATATCATTTTACTATAAAGTTTCATGTATACACCATAAAGATTCCTATCTATACACAATGTGGTGTAAATTACTTAGGTTCAGTACTCCATAAGTCCATATAAATATAAAAACCACACCGGGTTTGTTTTTTTTGGGGGGGGGGGGGCGGATTTAAAAAAATTCTAGGGGGGGTGCGTCGTTAGCTCTGGGGGGGATCGGCACCTCTGTTGCAAACACATAACAAACTAATATGGTTACATGTGTTCGCCAATTACAACCCTAAAGGACAGTACATATACACTGTGTTAGCAAATAATTTATTATAGAAACCCAAGTTAAATAAATTCAATAGAAAAAAAACAAATGAATTTATTAAAAATATACCATACCTCTTGCGTTCGTACCGATCCGCCATTTTCCTCTTGTTTACTAAAATGATGCTCGGTCGCTATTGGTCGATAGAAAATAGTCCAGGATTAATCCACCTCGAGAGGGGGGTTAATCCCGGGCGTTTAATCTAAGATTAAGCTCGCGATTAAGTGCTGGTGGATACCGTTTTGCGGCTAATCCCGCACTAGAACCGGTTCAGAGATGAAACCGCGCTAAATCGTGACTGGTGAATACGACCGTTAAAGTTTTGAAACAAATTTGTAGATTTAGAGACATGTATTGACCAATTTTCTAGATGAAAAGTGCAGTCTTTCCCATATAAAATCACAAAATAGCGACATATTATTCTTTTTTGCACTTTAGTACAATGTAGAGATAGTCACCTATTCAAAAACGACAAAGAAGTATGTCTCTTCAACGTAATTCCCTCCACACCATTATAAACGTTCCTCCTCGTTTTTGAGGGGAAAAAAAACGGTATTTTCAAAAGCTTATTTTTTAATATTTGGTTAAACCGAACGTGTTTAAATAGCACTAAAGAGACCGGTTAAATTGTAACCAGTTCAAAGAAACCGTTTTTTTCTCAAGAAATTTCAAACTTCAGTATAAAGAATGAACTTTCGTAATGGCGTGGAGTAAATTTTCGTTGAAATGGCCGACTTTTTTTGGCGTTTTTGAAGAGGTGACTATCTCTGCATTGTACTAAAGTGCAAAAAAGAATAATATGTCGATATTTTGTGATTTTATATGGGAAAGACTGCACTTTTCATCAAGAAAATCGGTCAATGCATGTTTCTAAATCCACGAATTCGTGCCAAAACTTTAAGGTGATGGACTGGTAGGTATTTTGTTCGTATTTAGAGATGTTAATTGTACATTTGAAGCAAATATGAATTGAATAAATATT
Organism: Oedothorax gibbosus; assembly: GCA_019343175.1. Lineage (NCBI taxonomy): Eukaryota > Metazoa > Arthropoda > Arachnida > Araneae > Linyphiidae > Oedothorax > Oedothorax gibbosus. Next base: position 11,380 of record JAFNEN010000225.1, read on the forward strand.
TAAAGTGGCTATATTGTCTTTTTGGTGTAAAATTGAACCAATATTCTGTTTAGTTCACCGGGTATCGTGTTTTTTAAAAAATTTTCATATAAAAAAATACAATTTATCAATAAAATGCAAAATTAGGCCATTATCTACTTTAAATTAGCATAATCTCGTATTGTGTCTAAACTTTTTCATCACACAAATTTTTATTTTATGAAAAAAAAATTGTTATAGCAAATCAAACAATTATGTTTCAATTATAGCATTTCAAAATACTTTTTTAATATGTTTAGGAGGTTTTTGTAACTCTACTATCACAATTTTAAATTTTACAGCTAAATGAAGTCATTGTCTAAACTTTTGCATTGCAGTGTATAACTAATGGTAATGAAGTGCCAATTGTGAAACAAAACAGTATTTAGGATTTTTTGTTATGAAAAAATGTATTTTATAAGTTATAAGTGTAGCTTAATATGGGATAGAGTCGGGTAATATATGGAATAGTTGTTTACAATTATTGAAAAATTAATGATGCTTCACAGAACATAGTTAATTTTAACTAAAAAACAATATTTAAAAGTTTAATTTGAAATAATCTTGTTTTGAAGTCTATTTAAAAAAAATGACAAACATAATCTTCTTTCTCCGCTCCAGTACAGTCAAAATGAGCCCATAAAGAACAACTAATGCATTAAATCCAAATTTCATTGATCTTCGTAAAATTTTCCGTTACAAAAGATACACTCAGCGGCTTTGTTTACCGGTTCTTTAGTTGATGGCATGAAGGCAATTTCAGATGATAGTATTCCATATTACCCGAAACACCATTTTGGATTATGAGCTATTTTACTGACGGATAAAACATTGATGGTTAAAAAACGACTACAGTATAACAAACTAATATTCTTTTAGTATACATTATTCTTAACAACAAAATTAAAGTATCATGATTACTGGTAGATTAAAATGTTTGAACACTTTCCGACAAAAACTTTCAAAAATCCGAAAACACACTTTGTTTTGCAGTAACTGTAACGACAGTAACAAGAAGTTAACTCTTTGTTCACTGCATCATAGGGCATTTCTTAGATCTTATATTGCATTCCACGTAATGGCAGCATAAGAGAGAGAGATGAAACTTCGGTATATTCCATAATACCCTCCTCTCCTCTAAATGGAATGTTAAAAAGTAGTATATTTAACACTATTTGAAAAGACACTTGTTATTTGTTGTATTTAATTACTTCTTATTGTTATCAGGTGATTTGTCTCCATAACTTTGTTTCTTTCTGGATTGTTTTCATTTAGCTTAACTGTCTGGTTATCCAAAAATTGGTTTTATCATGTATAGTGTACTGTAGTACTTTTTAATTTAACATTTCAATTAACCCTTTCAGTCCCAATGACAATTTGGCATCATCATTTTAGAATTTTTTTTCTTATCGTCTATAGCCATTTATGATATCAAAAAGCACATCAGTCGATTCTTCAAACTTTTTTCTATTAGAAAATATTTTTTATTAATCCCAATAGACGTCAGCCCTATTATTTTTTTTTAATTTTATCAGAAACATGATGATGCCAAATGGCATCACTGGGACTGAAAGGGTTAAAAGTTACAAAAATGTAGTTTTGAATTTTTTTTTTTAAATGTTGCAAGCTGCATCAAATTCTTGAATACCTTTTATTGAATTTGTAATTATGTATACTTGAAGGCACCTTAGAGCAGTGTTAGTCATTATAACATACAAGATTTAAAAAAAAAATTAAATTTGGATGGGAAATTGAAACGAAATACATATTTACACTAAATAGTGAAACACATTAATAGCATATTTGTTTCCAACAAAAAAACTAATCAAGTACAAGCAAAATTACTTTTTTAAAATTATTAATTAAAAGTTCTATATTTTAAATTTTGTCTAAAACTTTCCTTAAATGCTAAATTAGCATTTAAGGAAAGCAAAAGTACAAACAGTAAGTAGCAATGAACAAAAATGTAATTTTTTCTGTTATGTAATATTGTACATGTACCCAATATGGACGTACCCTAAAGGAAAATTATTTTTTTCGCCCTTTTGTACACATCACTGGACTAAAAATTGCACCACAATCCCTAGACTGTTGACTATCATCATTAAAAATAGCGACCTTGTAATTATTCTAATTTGATTTAAATAATAAAAACAAAAAATGGTGTACAAGTGTCCATATGAGGACCCACTGTCTCTATGATGGATATGCATGTCCATATCAGAAACAGGTGGCTCCTTATGGAACTACTATGGATGGTAAGACTCTTTCAAGGAATTTTAGACGAGAGGGATAAAAGGAATATTTTAAAATATTGCAGCACAAGGGGGGGGGGGGGGGGTAAAAGTAAATATCTTAAAAACAGGCACTTTAGAAAGGAAGGAGGTCATTTTTGGTTGTGGCTGTTTGAAGACCTTCAAAGTGAAGTAATGTCACTAATATGAAACAGATGTGTAACACTTGTTTCCATTAAGCATATGTGTTACAAATTTGGGAATCTGAAAACTCATTTGCTTAACTTCCAATGGGGACATAAGGTGTCCATATTGGGAATCAGTTGTAGTTTTACTAAATTTTATAATAAATATACAAGTAAAACATTATCAAGCAATATATGCAATATCATTAAAAAATGTTTTATCAGATTTTTAAAACACTTGACTCTTCAATATTTAAAGTAATTATACAATATATCAAAAGAAAATAAATTTTCCTATAATTAAGACCAGCACACCAGGAAAATAAAAATTAACTTCGGAAGGTTGAACAGCGCGCTTTTTTGCACTTTCTAGGCTAAAAAATTTTTTAACTGCTTTTTTTTACGGACATGATGCACTATTTTTCGATTAAAAATTTTGCTTTTAAAGATATTAGGGGTGTCTATATTAAGAGCACTGTCCATATAGGGTACAAGTACTTACTGCATAATATATTCATTAACCCTCTGAGAGACATATAAACCCATCACCTGGCTGTCAGGTTTTCCAGCAACACACATACTTTTTAAAAATTTATAAATTTAATAAGTTTATAAAATTTTAAAATTCAAAGCATGGAGTAGCCATTTATATAACTATATACTACAAAAATATAATGTTTAAAACGTTTAAGAAATTAATTTTTCAATTAAAAAATTTAATTTAAAATTCATGCAGTGAAAACAAGTTTACACTTAAGCCAATTTGCTTATCCCTCAGAGGGTTAAATGTTTTTTTTTTTATCAGATTTTGTGGAGGATCCTTTAGAGAATCTTAACCTTCTTTTAATCAAAAGCATACCTTTGCAGGTAATTCAATGAATTTTTTTGTTTAACTGTATTAGTCTCAATTATTTTTTGTTTGGTAGAGTTCACTGTGGCTCAGAAGTTTATAATACAATTAGCATAGTAATTTCAAGTCATTAAACCTTCACGTAAAATCGCCTTCCCTATTATTAAAAGGTCCATAGCATGAACTTTGCTTCCCTTGTGATTCCATATAAGGGCATTGCTCTACACTCTAAAATAACTCGAATAGTTAGCTGTTGGTCCTATTTGCTAGTTAAAGTTTGTCAATGCTTAATTTAATTTTATCAGAAGTTTTTAAAACTATTAATTTCTTATTGAAGTTTGTACTAGTATAATGTTTCAAATATATAATATAATGCATGAATCCAATGTTAACATGAAACCAATGTATCACCAACTATTTTTCTAATTTAACTCTTAATAATTTTAACAAACTCAACAGCATTTTTATTTCTTTATGTTAAAAACTTTTTCAATCAATTTGCGTTATTCTTTTAATTCTTATAGTGTGTGGAAACCGTACATGGGGGAAAACCTTTACAGGATCTTTCTTCTTCTTAACCATCCTACAAACTGATTGGGCTAGACAAAAAGACACAAAAATAATACTCCAAGAAATGGAACTATGTCTATATGGGACTGCTGCACTTTAAATTTGTCATAATCCTGACATCAAGTAGGTTGTCGCTCTAAAAATGCGTTATTGACAGGTTAGTGTCACTTGACCGTAGTTAAAAACTTTGAGACCGTCGCCAGTCGCATTATGAAGCCTTAGTGCAACTTTATTCATCTAAACAAAACAAAAATAGCTTTGATCTCATTTTTAGCTTCCATACTACCACTACGTTTAAAATGTTAAAAGTAGAAACGCTTATAATGGCTATGTCTGTCTGTCTGTCACAGAACGAACCACAAGTCTAACAAACATGTGGGATGCGTCATATTTAAGTAAAAAGACAGACCAGACTGTGTCCCAAATAAATTTAAATTGGAAGTATATTTATTTTAAAATTTAAAAAACAATTTAAAATTTAATATACATTTAAATAACAAGAAAATTCCAATTTTATTCACTATTTCCACTGTTGCAACTTCGTCAAACGCACAAGGAGCTTTATTTAAAATCAAGTGTCCAATTTCAAGGGATTTTTTTATGACAACCTTTATTTGCATTCTAAAGGACTTTCAACACGCGTGAATTTAAAATTAATTTATTATTAATAAATTATTAAAAGGAAAATGTTGAATTAGAGTGTAAACTGCATTTTGATCATGTTGAGTTGAAGAATATTTTTTATAAATAAAATGTGCCGTTTACATGTGTTTTATATTGGTTTAAAAATATAATTTTCAAAAGAATTGAAGTTTGATCTAAATTACTAAGGGAAATTTGTAGGTGGGGGATAATAGTATCTATATTATATAATTTGCTGATAAACTGAATAAAATCTTGACATCTAAAACGAATTTCGTGTGTGTAATTTTGAAATGTTGTTTTTACAGAAATAAGTTTGGATCAGCATGGCCGTTTCGCCGAATTCAGTGGACGGAAAGTTGTATCCCAATCTTTACAGTAAGTGCTTTTATATTTTCCTTAAAATAAAAAGGCTTAGTGTATTATAGTTTGTTTTGTAATTAAAAAAAAAGATTATTTGTACGACTATAGTCCTCACGATTACAACGCAAGCTTGTCTTCCTCCACCACCGTGTGGTTTTCTAGGAAACGCCGTGTGCATCGCTGCGCTAAACCTACCTTGTTTGAGGATAGGAGACTAATCGCAACTGCTCTCCAAACCCCAGTAGAAGGATGTGTGTGTGTGGGGGGGGGGACAAAAAGAGTGCCCCTCATGTCCGTTTCCTGGAAAACCATACGGGGTGGGGTGGGGGGAGTGTAGGGGTAGCAGGCTTGCATTGTAATCGTAAGGGCTCTAGACTAATACTATTTTAAAGTTGTAATATGGTATTGCTATTAAAATTATAATGATGTATTTGTAAATCTTTAGTATTTTATACTTTTTACTAATGATGCTGTAAATTAACTTAAAAAGTAATGCAGTAGAACTCCAATTATTCTTTGCCTAGCATGCGAAAGGTCCCAGGTTCGGGTCCGGGCATCGCCAAAATAACTGCCGACCTATAAACGGCCCGTGCAGCCCAAAATGTCCGACGAATAATACCCCGTGTAAGGGAGTGCACGTTAAAAATCCTTCAAAGTCCTAACGCTGCGTACGATGTCGCCCTAACGGTTGCGTTGGGTGCCAATTCAGGTGTCGGCTCGTCACTTGACTGAGGTTCTAAAATTCGACGCCCGTCGCCAATAGCCCTCGTGTAGCTCTAGTGCGACGATAATTCAAAACCTAACCTAACCTAACCAATTATTCTTTCTCCGACTCTCCAATATTCAATGGTCTCACTCTGCTCCTACCATTCATTGGTAATTAAGCATAACATGTAACAGTCTTGCCTTATTTTAATTAAAAGCTTTTTTTTGCACGTAATTAATATGACTATTGAAAAACATCGGACAGTTAATTTGCCTGACATGCCAACAAAATTATATGGCTGCCATTTTTAGTTAGTACAATATATATTTCAAAATCACTCTTAATTTTTTTCCTGAATTGAAATTCAATTAAACGGTTTTTATGTACAGAAATGTGTCGGGTATTTTATGAACACAGTGTGCATCCAAGAAAAAGAATGTTGATGGCTTAGCATTATAAAAAGGATTTAAGGGCATAAAAGGGGGGAAAACTAGGGGTGTGTAACACTATACGACTTTTAATTACCACTCAATAAATCAACACATTCCAAGGTAATTATGTATCGTATTAGGTAATTGCAATAACCTTAAACTAAAAAAAACTAAACTAAATTTTATACTAAAATTTCTATGGTAGCTACGCCTTACGGATACGCAATTTTCTCGAAAACCTAATTATGACGACCCGTCAGGTAATAGAAACTCGTGGTCCGAAAGCAGTCCGTTTTTTTCGTCTATTTTAGATCAAGCTGTAGAGTGGTTGCCAACAGAAAGACATAGGTTCGTAAACCACTTTTTTAGAATCAGCACCCTTCAAAACTTGTAGAAAACCGAAAATCTTATATTTCATATTAGGTAATTGGAAGTAAAACGAAAAAATTCACATATTATTCTTTACAAAATATAGTTGCAGAAAATTAACTATCTTAATCGCACACTCCATAAGCTAAAAATATCACTCAAGCTTATTTTTCAGTTTTTCGTTTGATGGTCAGACGAGGTCGAGTCTAAAACTATCATTCTTCAAAGCTTCGAACCTCTAGGAGCCCTACGAAACTTCACTATTGTAACATCGCTTAACTTACTTAGCCGTTCTTCTAAGTGGCCCAAGCACGCTCTAGAGTGTGATATATAAAAACATATAAAACATACCTTCTTCGGACATCTTGATTGATCTCCAAATTGAAGTTTCTTCTGTGTAAGGCAATTTTTGTTTTATGAATCAAAGATCTTTCACGCACAGCAAGTGGTCTGTATCTGCTCCAAGCAACTTCTAACGCGTACTGGTTTTTCCAGAATTGCATAGTTTTTTATTCAAAAACACAATCGAAATATAAAGAAAAATTCAATTTAGTTGTACCAATGAAATTTCAATTATTTTTTTTTTTATGCGAAGGTTAGCTTTTTGATTTTCTAGACAAAAGGAATACAAGTGAAAGTGAGCTAAGTCAATTTAATTTTAATTGCAATTACATAAATGCTGCTTAAGCTGCAGGGTAAGGAGGGTAAAAATTAGGAATTTTTTTTTCAGAAAGTAATTAAAAAAATATGAACAAAAATATTTTTATATGATACAATGCTGCCGTTGGCAGACAAACTGCAGTATCTAGACTAATGGCTTGGATCATTGTTGTAAGCACTCAATAACTATAACCTATAAGAAAGCATACTGAAAGACGAATTATTTCAGAACAAAAATGCTCCAATTCATTGTTGTGGTTACTGCAGTTTAGCTGCCTACGTCAGAATGGGGATGATTAGTTTTAAAATATCCCTTACTTAGAGAGAAAGCAAAAAAAAAATCTATTACAATTTTTATTGAAAAAAGTGTGTCAATTTAACTTCTGTCTAATAACTATCCCTAAGCAATATAGCATATTTAAACTTAAGTGTTTTCTGTTTCAGTTTCATTTGTGTACAAAAAAAAAAAAAAAAATACATTTTCCTTCTTTTTTTTATTCTTAATTTTCCAATATATTTTCTTTGATTTTTAAGTGTATAACTTTATTCATATAACTTTAAATAATTAAAAAATATATTTAACAAAACATTTGAAAAAGTACTTTTAGTATTTTTTTTTTCTTTTGGATTGTAATTATATTTATCAGCATATTTTCATATGTCAAGAAAAGTTTTAAAGCAATTGGAGCATATAGACAAATATTGCAATTATTTATAAATTAAGCTTCTATGAAGCTGTTTATAGCATTAATGTTTCAAATATATGTACTCTACAACTAATGTTTTTAAAAATCAATTGGTTTATCATAAACTTCAGGTCTGGGTATTTATAATTTTAAATATATACATATTTTTAGAATACATAGAATAATGATTGCAATGAATTTTCGTGGCGAATTGTATGTGTAAGTGTATTTATAATAATAAATATTAAAACAATATTTAATGCATAGAAATAATTTAAAGTAATAAATACCCTAATTTTGAGTATTTTCCCAGGCAAGGGTATATACCCATTTATTACCTTCCCACCCTATTTATACCCTACCCACTGTGTATTACTCCACTCACATCACTACTAGTCACCCATAGATCGTTTTTATTGCATAATTTTTCGATTTATTTGTCGACATAATTTGCATAAATGATCGATTTTATTTCTGTAACTTTAGACTCATTTACGGAAGTTTTTATTCATATACTTTGATTTATTAACTCATATTTATTTCAGTTAATATGAATTAAGTAATTAACAGACATGAGCTCGAATTAAATAATACTTGATTCACTTTTGCAGTAATATCTCTGAATGTCGATTTTTGTTTATCCTAGTGCTCAGCCGCAATCACCCCCACAACTCTGTCGGTCTTCCACTATAATTATAGATGCAAACATCACCATTGTATTCTAAAACCGTGGGACCGTAGACCGTGGGACCATTTTCGATTCTAATGTTGATTTTGTTGGTTTCCTCGAAGTTTACACTTCAGGGATTTCTTTATAGTGGAGTACATACTTTTGTCTTGGTACTTTTAGGATGGGTGGTTTATTTTTCTGCAAATTTTATGGCCGATCATTTTAAGTATATTTTTGCATGATTTTATTTGAAACCTTAACAGCTAAAACAGATATTAACATAAAAATGTACTATTTTAATTGCGTTTTAATTCGATTAATTAATATTTAAATTCCAAGAATTTCCCAAACTAATTGGATTTTTAAATATTGACCATCCACTTTTTAATTGCAACCTGTTTGTTCAACAAACCACTAAGTTGGCATTAATTGAGCAACGACGGTTGGTAAGAAAATTTGCTTCTCAAAAATGCGATTTCTGCTTAAGTTTATCTAAGAAAACAAAATATAGTACAAATGAAGACTATTGTTCTGAAAAATTTATGCAGGATAAATTAAGATACACGAAAAACGAATTAAAAAAACCCTTAAATTTAATGCTTTTATACAGCAATGAAGGCGTTAATAGTGTTCACAAAGTCGTCGTTGGTGGATTAAAAAGGAAAATATAACCTCTAGTATTAAATAAAACATAAGGAATAAATATTGAAAATTTCAAAAAATATATAAAAAAAACTTTTTACTTTTTCAAGCTAATTTCAATATGTTTTCTAAAATGTTAATCTTAGAATATTCAATTCACACAAACAATTTATTAAAACATCAGTATCTATGTTGAACACTATCAATGGGGAAAACAACATATGTAGAATTACAACCATTTGACCTCTGTATTGAAAAAAAATGACAATGGGTATTTCTCTTTAACATTTTGTACTGAAATTACATTAGCATTAATACTTTTCAGCAATTTGTAGCCACCAGTGTGAAAAACCATACTTCAGGTAAACATACTAAAAGTATATCTTCATTTTTACTTATAATGACACTCATTTTGGAAAAGATAGGATCATCAGTTTCAAAATTTGTGTTACAACACACTTACATTCAATAATTAATTTGGGATAATGTATAAGAATAGGGCTTTTTTTAATTAACATCAGAAAACAAGCAGTAGATTATGGTGATGATCATTGATTAAATCAAGTAAATAAGATACATATAGTCTATATTGAATATAGGTGAAGGAAAAAAGTCAACAATTTCTTTTCAATGTCCAAAGATCCTAAATAGTATCTGATTCTGGAACTATTTCCACTAATAACAATCACAATGACAAAAGTCAGAAAAGTACCCAATGTATGTCTACTTTTTGATGATCTATTTTATTTCCATTGGGGGGGTCCTTCAATGCATCATATATGGTGGAAGCAGTTTATGTGGAAATAGTTAACTCGTTAAAGAGGTTAGAATAAATTTTTAAGTCATAACTGAGCTATAAATAGGATTTATGTTCACCATCTCAATTTGATGTTTATGTGTATCTTTAGTACGGCGCGCTAATAAACTCTCTACTTTCAGTTTGTATTAGGGCAGGGGAAGTTAAACAAAATCGACAAATTATAGATGTGGTTTTGAAACAGGTAGAATAACCACCAATCTGATTTGATCCAAGATTATACGAAACTAACACTTCCTTTTACTTTGATAGGGACATCTTCAGTCTCTAAAACTTTCTAATCTTTAATAAGAGGAGCTAAATTAGTACCAAGTCCATCAACGTGTTTAAGCTGTGATGCTTTACGTATCAAGGCAACTTGAACATCATCATATCATCAATACACGATCGGTAATCAGCAGGTGGGTCATTCTCTGTAAAAGAGACAAATCGATGTCCCGGATACCTTGCTCTTTATTTTCAAATTATATATGCACGTTTGTGATTAATTAGTTTAAACTGGCCCACAACCTAACTTGTCCCACTAAAAACTAATCAAATAATTTTAATTTACTTAAATAAAATTTCGATTAAATACCCGATTTGTCACACCCTCACGCTGTCCCTACATGCTTTTACAACTTTTAACATCATAAAAATGTCTGTTTTAAATAATCCTTTTTAGTGGAACTATTTATGGTTAACTAGTTTCTGTAGTTTTTGAAAACGTATAAAATGTTTTCTACCCTAAATAGTTTTCCTAATAGTAATAGTTTTTTAGAAAGACCGCAGAAATTCCTCAAAAATGCCGAACAATTGAGGCTTTCACATCTGCCGAGATTTAATCTGGATGTTTCCGGTAAACCTTATCCTTTAAGAATCCCCCCAACCAAAATTCACACGGGATGAAATGAAGTAAAAAGAGGCCAGGCAGCGAAGAAGACTTTAGTAATTTGCATATTGCAATAACGTGATTTTCAAAAATAACGTTTCTGCGCAACAAATCCAATAGACTAGCCCTGCAAATGTGGAAGACGGGTAGCGTTAACCAGGTAGTTGATTCCAACTTGCTGTTGTAAATGCTCGATCTCTTAGTTAAACCTTTCTACCAGAACGACGAGAACTCCGCTGCTGCATTAAGGGAATTCCGAAAGCTGCAAAAGTTACGCCGAGGACCAATGACACCATATGCTCTACGAAAAATGATGAAGTTTGAAAAAACCGGACAGCTGGGACTTTTGCAGGTAGAGGACGCAAGCCTGTCGAATCTGCAAGTGTAGAAGACATTGCTTTGGCAGTCGTTGAAACAACTAGCCAATCTCCACATGGTGTTGTCGGTGTGCCAACTGTTTCTCGTGCTGTGGATATGCCCTATTCAGCCGTCTGACATGTGATGCGCAGGATTCTGGGTTATTATCCTTACAAAAATCCATAGTCTACCCAAACTGACTGACAAGGACCCTGAAGTTTGGGAAACATTTGCTCTGCAGTTCCTAGCCCGAATGGTGGTCGATGCTACTTGGCACATCCTTTGGTTGGATGAGGCTCATTTTCATCTGGATGGTTAGGTGAATACACACAACTGACGGATTTGGGCAACTGAAAACCCGCGCGCTATCCAGCAAGTGCCCTTTCACCCTGCAAAGGTTACTGTATGGTGCGGTTTTACTGCCACATTCATCATTGGGCCTTATTTTTTTGAGGAGATGACTCCACGAGGGTTAAAAACCTGCTCTGTCACAGGAAGGCGGTATTAAGACATGTTGACAAGATTTGTGATCCCTCAACTTCAGCAACGTGGCCGCCTCCAGGACACGATATTCATGTAGGATGGTGCCCCTCCCCATACCCTTCTTGGCGTTCAACAGGTGTTGCAAGCAACTTTCACCGATGAACGTATGATCAGCCGCTTTTTTCCCCGACTACCTGGCCTCCTCGCTCACCTGATTTCACCCCATGTGATTTCTGGTTGTGGGGATACTTACAGGATAAAGTCTACCGAGAACGTCCTGCAACCATGGCGGATCTGAAAGCCTCAATTGTTCTGCAGGTTCAAGGAATTTCTGCAGATTTACTGCGTTCAACTGGGGAACACATAGCAATAAGAATGGAAAATGTTATGGAGAACCACGGATCGCATATAGAACAATTGTAGAATGCTTTTTTGATCTTCAGCGCGACCTATCGGCAACTTTTTGAACTAATTTTTTTAATAAATCAAGAACGCATGATCTGAAGTGTCTGTATCTCAAATTTTATCACATTCTGATCAATACAGCATCCTGCACAGGCCTCTGAGTTGGGCAACTTATTTCTAGACAACCCTGTACATTGTTACTTTTAAATAAAATGTCGTCATATATAACTCTAAAGATATTGCCACAGTTAGGATTTTTAGACTTCATTAAACAACACATCATTATTTTTCATAAAAAGATTGAAGGTTTCGCAATAAAGGAATATATTGAAAATTAACGAGTTTATGGCGCAGTAATCTTAATTTATATTGAATAGATTCTACCATACCAAGGAAAGTTGTCATGAGCTTAATTTTAAATGGGCAGAATTAAACATATTAACACTCGTTGGGCTTAATACGCTAAAAGTTGGTAAATTTGATACCAAATCTAATACGGTGTGGCGGTGTGCTTGTTTTGTTTTGTGTTGGGGCTGCTTCAGGTTGCGTCCCGTGGCTTTGGTAGCGATCGTTGCTTAGCGCTTGAGCTACGCGATTCCCTGGAGCAGTCCGAAATATTGGTTTAGTAAGCAGTGAATAAATAACCAATTTAGTTCTTCAAATGTGTTTGTGTTTTTATTCTAATGTTTGGTAACCAAAACGGATTCATTATAATTTTCTTTTAATTTATTTGTTGCATCCCACTTAAAGAAATACTGTCCTTTGTAATTCGCTCATGCCTGCCATGAGTTTAGAAACATCAGTTTGGGTTAACACGTATTGGGGCTCTTACATTTTTAAAGGAAACAGTGTTGCAAGTTATTTTATCTGACATTTCAGGACTTGATAGTTCTAAAATAATCCTTTCGGTATAAAATACTTAGAGCGCCTGCTGCCGGGTTAAACGTTGAACTGAAAATTTTAACAGCATAATATATCATTAGCACAAACGAAATATCTCATACACCATCGTCATCCATCTTTCCCCATCGTGTAGTAGCTCTAGTCTAGTGCAACTTAACATCACCCAAATCAATCTCGCCTCCCCCAACGTTATAAAAAAACCCACAAATATCACCCGCTGTTTAAAATTTCTCCTCTAAATCCTTTCGCGTACGGCAGCAGTGCTGCATCGCATGACGTCACTCTGATCGATCGAAGGGTCCCCGTAGGGATGGCGTTTTAAAAATAATTACATAATTAACAATAAACTAATTACAATTAATTAATAACTAACAATAAACTAATTAAAATTAATTAATAATTAACAAATTAATATTGATGATTCATTAATATTCATATAATTATTTGTTATTTTTTGTATTTAAATTATTAATCTCGTATTTTCCATTCCGGTTTTCTTGTGTTTTGAGATTTCTTTTACTTTACTTTCGACTTTAAAAAACAATTTCCAGTCAATTTAAGTGTTTATAGTGTGTTTTTTTGGTTGAAAACTAAGTTCCAGGTTTTCTTTATTATAACGTCCCTTTTTGTTTTTCTTATTTCGTTTTTTCTAATAACGTATTTAGTATTTTTATAAAGGTTTGCATTATTTCATCTCTATTTCCTTTATCAAAGTACTATTTTCACTATTTTTTACAGCGATTTTAGTACATACATTAATTATATCTGCGCTTTAATCATTAAATTAAATATAATTAAATTATATTAATTACATTGAATATAATAATTACATTAGCTTTCCTTTCTTGTGTAATTTTAAACACATACTTTCGACCTGAACTTGTATTAGATGCCATGGTTTAACGAAACACGTAACGCGAAAACAATACAAAAATAAAAACAAAAGAAATTATACAAAAAAACACCAAACTAAAATTAAATATAAGCTATACAAAAAATACGAAAGTTAAAAAACATTAAAGAAAAATATCAAACGCTAATGTAAAAAGTTAAAATTTAAACTGAACGCGTCTCAATACACAATAAGCATTGCAACTCAATTGAGAGTGATCCTAATTCGTGAGAAACCCAAGCGAACGGCAGTGCCGATTCGAAGACATTTTGTTTATACGAACCCCAAAATTTATGAATACTTGTCTATATATATCTTATATAACGCCTGTGCAGCCTTGTTCAGTCCGCCCGGCCACACAACCATCATACAATATACATATAAATGACCTTCACCTTTTCCCGCCAAATTAAGACTCGAGAGGAAGATACTTGTTCTTATGTGAGTGGTGCATTCAAAGAAATATTGAATGTTTAATAATATCCAATATGTTTTATTAGATAAAAAGCTATGCGAAGGGAAGTGTTTTTATGCATTAAGATTTAAGAATTGAGGGAAGCCGATTTTGATAGCATCACGTTTTCGTCGGCTTTGAGTTCAATTAAAACTAGATCTGATAATCGAAAGAGCGAGAGAATATATATGAAATTTCGTGCCATTTTAACAATACATCGAACAAATATAAATCAATACACTCGAACAGAGAATACTCGATTTGATAATTAATCACAGCATTCAAGACTTGAACGAACACAAAGAATTTGCAAGCCGCTGCAAAAATTAACAATTTCAAAACAAAAGTCCACTCTTCTGGATTACTTATGGTTTTTTAAAATATAGATTAGCTTCACCCCTTCACAAAAAAAAACTATAAACTTGCATTATATTCCAATTCGGTTTAATTAAATGAAATCGATTAACTTAAATTTTCCTCACAAATTAAACAGAAAGTAAGATATCTGATTAACAAACGTTTTCCCGCTGTTTTTTACTTCTTAGTAAAATCAAGTTTCTTTTTAGCAAGCATCGAAACTATTCGCGAATCGCGGCGGCCCCGTTAGTGGTGACAGATACAACAGCGGTAAACAACTTTATGTAAACACAGTTCAGTTTGGAATTTTTGCACAGTGGGTGGGTAGTAACCTTCTTCCCCATCAGCTGTTTAGTAAATACCGTTGTTGACGTTAGTCACCCATAGTTGTACATGGTTTCACATTTATCAATTAAATAAATTAAAGAGTATATTTTGAAATTTTTCAGTTTAATTTTCATTTGTAATATATACTTTTTACAGTATGTTCGCATAGGGTACAGTAAAAAAGTAATTTGTATCAATATTTTATCATCAAAACAACAGAAATTAATTATATGAGAAAAAAAGAATAGGAGTAAAAAGAAAAGGATTTAGTTTTCAAAATAGGCACCTTAAAAATGAAAGTAAATGCACAGAAAATTCTCTAAGTATTTTTGTGTTTTGAACCTATAAAATCAAACCGATTTTTAACACCTGTTATGGTTACGCCCTTGAACTCAAGTTTTTGCATACAGTATTTATGTTCCTAAATACTAATTTATTTGTACATATATATTTAATTTTTAAATCCAATGTTTCGATTCGATTCGATTGCCGGGATAATCAGAGCCTCTAAATGACACACCAATTTTATTTAGCTAAAACAGTCTTCATGGTTCGTAAAAAAGTGTTTTGTCTATAACGAATAAGATGCTTTCAAAAACCAGCGCCAAAGAAACGAGCAACATAACTCTAAACCTTAGTATATAAAAGGCCGATGTTCAGCAATATTCAACAGCACATCGGGCTTTTATCTACTATGAGGTCGAAGTGCAAAACTAATTTATGGGTAACAGCTGCATTCTTTTAGTGGAATTGTGAGTCATTCATCGTTTGTAGTAGATTTTTACGATTTTGTGGCGGGGCTTTATTGTATCGAAAACGGTTAACTAATCAGAAAAAAAGTTTGAAGCTTGAAAGAAAATTGTTAACTTTAAAAAAAATTTTGGTTATTTATTAGACGATAGTGATTTTTTTTAAATATTAGTTAAAATAGAGTATATATTTAATTATTCCATATTTGAAAAATCAAACAATTTATAAAAAAAACTTTTTTAAATTCTAAATTTAAATATTTGTTTGACATTGGTTTATTATATTTTTGTCCTGTGCAATTAGGTTCACGTAGGCAAGAATGCTTTATCTGATAAGAGTGATAAGTGATCTGGTCGTCTTAAACATGGTCGTAACGTTTCCGGCTATAATACAAAGCTGCATATTTCTGGCCGGTTTTATCTTTCAATAAAAATATATAAGTAGCAAAATTGCAAATATCGTACTGGCTAGACCTCAATATGTTATGAAATTGTCTAAAAATTAATGGTAACTGCGCGTACGATGTCGCCCATAACGGTTGCTTTGGGCGCTTACCCAGGTGGCCGGCTCGTCACTTGACTGTGGTTCTAAATAATGACGACCGTCGCCAAAATCCTTCGTGTAGCTCTAGTGCTACGATTTTCAAACTAACCTAACCTAATGGTAACTGTCTGTAAGTCTTGAATGAAAAATTGGATGTGTTTCTCCCTTTGGCGCTCACTTTGTAGTGTTGTGCATCGTGTTAGGGTGTTGCCATTGTTGATGTTCCTCTACTGTTGCCTAAATTGATCCCTGTGTACTATGTATATAGTGGGATGATGAATGATGGACGAAAGCGATGTAAGGGGGCACTTATACAGTTCCGACCGACCCTTTGGAGACTTTCATGTTTTTAGTTTGAATTATCGTCGCACTAGACCTACACGATGGCTATTGGCGACGGGCGTCATAATTTAGAACCACAGTCAAGTGACGAGCCGACAACTGAGTAGGCACCCAAACGCATTAACCGTTAAGGGCGGCATCGTAAGCAGCGTCGGGACATTTGACCATAATTAACGTGCACTCCTTCTGCTCGGGGTATTATTCGTCGATAATTTTTTGGACTGCACGGGCCGTTTATGGGTGGGCAGTTACTTGGCGATGCCCGGACCCGAACCTGGGACCTTCCGCATGCAAGGCGAACGCCTAACCGATTGGGCTCCAAAGCCCTTGGAGACGTTATCATGACCGAATATTTGCAAGCAAAAGCATCCTTTGAGGATAGTTTAAAAAGTTGATTTGACAACTTGAAAACAAAGCAATTAAAAAGATAAACCTAAAAATTAAAATCGAAGTGAATTTTAAAAACTGTAACGTTGAATACAAATAATCGGAATTGAAAAGAAATTCATATCTTAATAAAAAGAAAACACTAATACATTATATAATCCAAAACTGAAATTAAAAACGAAGCTGAACTGATCAAAGGCCATATACCCTTATTAAATAACATAGCATTAAAAGATGCTCTGATATGGAACGTTAGCCAATGTATATGTTAGAAGGAAAACTGGAATGGAAAGGTGAAAAACGAAGATTATAAAAAATATTGCTTTCAATAATGCTGTCATTTTTTTAAAAAAAAATTACAATTGTGTGTTTAACTTCTGTTAAAAAAAAAAAAAAAAAGTCGATGGCGGTTTTTGAGAAAAAACCGGTTTTCCGGTTTCCGTCGGTTTTTCCCCTTAAAAACCGGTTTCCGGTTTAGACCGGCCTCATAAAAAAACCGGTTTTTCGGTCAAAACCGAGGCCAAAAAACCGGTTTTTCAAAAAACCGGTTTCGGTTTTCCATCCCTAGTCCCTCGGCATCAGAAGCGATGGAGATACTGGACGACGAAGAGGTGCCTGCTCGCCGGCCCTTGTCTCTCGAATGCCCTCCGCGGTACCAGGACTACCTACATATAACCGCCTTCGAGCAGGGTAGGTGGGATTTCTATAGTTTTTAACCATGGTCGAAAGTTACGCCGCACCGTGGTCGAGGGATGGACTTTTGGCGATGATGTGTAGCTCTGGTGCGGAGTTATGTATTCAACCATGATAATGGGGGAGGGGGGCGTGTTGCATGTTTGTTTACACCGGTAAGTGCGTGGTGTGTCTGTTTGGGAACTTGTGCTTTGGGTGCTCTTTTCTCTATACTGTGTTCGGATTTTAGGTTTTGTGGGATATTCATATCTAATTTCTTTTTATTATGCGTTGAGATACCATCAGGGCTATGTTCACCACTGTCTTCTAGTAGAGTATGTACGATTTTTTTTTTGTAGAACTTGTGATCGTTGTTTACATTTACAGTATATTGTTAGGTTGCACGTTTTTCCGGCTGTCTATTTGTAGCCGCCATGGATCTTTAACACATCCAATTGTGCCTCGTAATTTAGAACCCTGGTCAAGTGACGAGGTCGACAACCCAAAATAAAAGTTGGTGTTGTTGTATTTTGTTTAAAAGTGGAAAAGGATAAAATGTTTTAAATATGGAGATATTGTGGTGTTTTTGAAGTTTTTATAGCACTAGACATTATACCATAAATACCTGTCTCTTTAGTATGGTGGTACCGATTTTTTTTTTTATGAATCAATAATTTCATAATCATAATGGTCTTCATGGTTATAAGAACAACATAGACTTTTGTTTCTTTATGTTAGATTTTGGTTTCTAAAAAGAACCCGTTTTTAAATCATTTTCTCATTTCATAAAAGTAATTAGTTTTGATTCATATTTGTGCATCTTTTACATTTCACTATACTTCAAAATCCACTTGCAACCAAGCATCTCCCACTTTATTTTCCACATCTACCACTTTGTTTTTTTAATAGTTAATCTGTCTGAGGTTTTTCATAATAGACGGGACTTCTTTCTTAATGGTTTTTTCACAAAAGCTGAGTTATGTTTTTATTGTTGTTTGTTCTTCGGATGCTTTTTTTTGCCAAAATCCCAGAACTACATGCTTTCAATTTAAAATTGAGACTCTTCTATACTTTTAAAGTTTTGGTCTTTTGGAGTTGTGTTTTGAACTTGGTAAAAATTTCCTATATCCTTTTATTTTGCTTCTGGATGTTTTTTGATCTTTTCCTTAGGAAATTAAACTATCTAGTTTTGTATTAACTTTTTTTGTAAAAAAAAATCGCTCTGTGAAGAGTTTCACAGAGCGATTTTTTTTATCTGCATAGAAAGTAAAATTTAATATCTTCAGTTAGACAGATAACTTGGAAAACTATTAATAAAATCTTCGTTTATATTTAGCCGCCCAAATCGATGTTTTATCTGAAAAGTATTAAAATAAAAAAATTTCTAAAGCGTGAAAAAATAAGCCATATACTTGCTTTTTTTAAGAAATTGACTGTGTGTGGTTTAAGGCGATTACACAGACATAATAAACATTTTTTTTGTACAAAAACCACTCAATGCATGTAAAATATGCTAATGAAAACTAACAAACTCAGTCAAACAATAAATAAAAAAGTTTAAAGTTAATTAGCCTTTTTTCTTTTGGTTGGGTTTCATCAATATGATTTTTCAATTAATTCGTTGCTTGTACCGATTGACATTTTTAAATTAAAGCCCAACATAGAAAAGTCTGAAAAACGAATTGAATTATATTGAACGGGTGAAATAAAATTAATTCGATAGGTCTTTAATGATTTATTTTAATATTTTTAAACTCTAGGCTTTTTGTGTTTTTACTACCATACAACTTCAATTAATGAATTCTGTTGTTGTTTTTTTAGCCTTTAGAGTCAACTTGTTCTTTGTTTTTTTTTATGTAACTGTGATTATTATCGCTTTAAAAAAAGAACTCATTCCATATGCGCAGTATAAGCACAGCTTCATACATTATTGTCCAACCGATCGTCCTCTGCCAAATCACACATGGTTTTCTCAAAAAGCTTGATAAATATTTTTTAACAAATTGTCTTTCTTTCAATTCTTTCAGTGATCAACTTATACTAGCTGGTTTTGGTTTAACTGCTAATTCATTAGCAATATTAAAAATTATGTAATTAAAGTTTTACGTAAAGACTCTTCTGTCTCTATTGATAAAAAGTTTGTGGGGGAAAAATGATAAAAACGCAGACGTGAACGGGTATAAATGATTGTTAAAAACTACCTTTCTTAGTTGAATATCTATTTTAACTTCTTTAAATAAAACTATTGTATTCAGAAGTTAAATCCGGTTTCATTCGCCAGACAAAACTAATCAAACGGAAAAATAATGATTTTAAAAATCTGCAACTGACGGCTGGAAACACAGCTATACGAAATTTCGCAGAAAGTATCTTGGACGGTAAGATTAAAAAAAGTTATTCGAGATTTTTTTTGGTGATAAAGTTTTTTTTTAGTCATGAGTGCATTGTACTGCAAGAAAAATTTAAATTATTTTTAAAAAATGTTTGAGTCAATGCAACCTTAGACTTACTGAAAATAAGAATTGCAAATATAGGAGAGATATGTGAGGCGTGTTTTTTTTTTTTTTTAAATCCTCATAAGTCTATAACTGATCTGATTTAAAGTCTGTAACTTTGAAGCAGGTATCATTAAACCAATTACTTCCTATCGCAACTATTTTACATGATTAAAAATCTGTGGAAATTTACGACTTATATGTAGAATAAAAGAGAAATATCGATACATAAGAGTTATATAAAAAAATTAAAAATGGCCCTAAGTTCCATACCATCATTGTACATCGGGTCATTCTCTAAAATTTACTTTAAATTCTTCAACGTGTAAAAATCAAATTAAAAATGTGGCTTTCATCTACCAAGACTAATTTATTCATAAGCAACGAAAAATTAACGAATTATAATATTCTTTAATTATTTAAAATTAAAATTTGAATTTAATACACGAATTTGATACATGAGCTTACAAGCTATGTTTTTTTTAGTGGAGTTCAATAAAAAATATTGACCTTTTTTTAAAAGAAAAAAAGGGAAAAATTAACCAAAATCCACTAAAACCCTTTTTCACATTTACCTTGCCACAGGCTTTTTATCCAAGGCTTAAAAAAAGCTTAACTGAAAGCAGTTGGAGTTAGTAATATAAATAACGTTTATAGCCAAGTACACTAAATGTATGGGCGATGAACCAAGGTACACGATGGCCCTAGTTACTCGTATCTTCCCTTAAAATGAAGGTATAGTTTAATGGTTAATTTTCTGTTTTAATCAAGACCTTCCAAAAACAATTTTCGGAATCATTTTTGGGACAGATCAATCATTTCTTGGAAGAGTTAATAAGTTTTATTTTTAGACGTATATTTATCTTGTAACGATTTTGTTTTACTTGGAATCCCATTTCTTTGGCAGTTATTTTATTCCCAAAATAGCCTCCTGTGGTATATCCGGCATATGATATTTAGTCTATTGAAACGTAAATTTAGTATTTAAGGGTTAATATTAGGAAAATGGTCAATTTGCGTTCCGACCGATTTTTATAATATTATTTTTTTTCAAAAAAAGTCTCTGAAACTATTTTCTAACTTAGTAACGGCTTTTTTGCTTTAACCCTTTCAGTCCCAGTGATGCCATTTGGCAACATCATTTTTCTGATCATAATTTTTAAAAAATAATACCACCTGACCATCTATTGGGATTAATAAAAAATATTTTCTAATAGCAAAAAGTTTGAAGAATCCAATGATGTGCTTTTTTGATATCATAAATGGCTATAGACGATCAGAATTTTTTTTCTAAAATGATGATGCCAAATTGCTCTTGGGACTGAAAGGGTTAAGGGGAGTCGGATGGTTCTATTTCGGCCATGTTAATTTACCAAACTTTAGGAACATTTTTCTCGGGAACTATATGAGATTTCATTTATAATTTTTTTTTATAGTTTATTCCTTACATAGCTCTTTGATTTAAACTGAGGATATTTCAAAATATTAAAAAATACTTTTACAGGGATTTTTTAAAAATTTGTATTGAAAAAACACAAAAAAATCAGATTTAAAGTTATATAATTTTTTTTAGCAGAGATATTTAAAATTCCTAAGTTTAAATCAAAGAGCTATTGAAGAGCTAAGAAATAACAAAACAAAATATGTTGATATTTTTATAGTTACCGAAAAAAATGTTCCTAACTGTTGAAAAACCTTATATTTCAGGATACGCAAAAGAAAAGTAAGGTTAAGGTACGAACTGATGTTAAGCGTTTCTCAAAAATGCTTATAAAAAGAAACCACAAATCGATAATCTTTTTCTTAAATTAATGCTAAAGATAAGAAGAATAAAAAGAAAAGAAAAACAGAAAATCGACATTTTTGACCCAAACACCCATCCGACACCCCCTTAAATCCTAATATCATCGCATGTTGTGTTAATTTCTTATTGGTAACAGAATCGTCATGTGTAACAAATTGAATTTTTCTAAATTGATTCTTTCTTGGTTACTAAACTTTATCGATCTGAAAAATGTATAAGAATTTTTATTAAAAAAAATATTATTTTTCCAGTAGTTAAAATGAAAATCACGCTCATGAAAACTATCATTTGATAAAAAAAAATGTATTTATTTTATTGTAAGGTGCGTTACCGATCTGAGCTACTCCAAAGTGCGCTTATAAAAAATAAATTAAATTTTAAAAAATCTTACTTTATTTTTCCACCGTATAGTTTTAAAGTTACAGCACGGAACTTTGTAAACAGTCTAGGGGGACGATTCAATGACTTAGTTCTCTTGGAAGTGACGTTTTCAGTTCATAACTATAGTTTCGGTACCGATTTGACATGTAAACTTGGGGCAAGCATATTTTTTTGTCTTGTTGTGTATTTCTGCTAATTTTTTATAAAAAGGGGGCATAATATTGGTTAAAGACATGAAATAAAGCAGTTTTCATTATAGAGTAAATATTTGTTATGCACAATATATTTTGTTATACTTTAGATACTTGAGAAAACTTTCCAAAATAGAAATAAACACAAATATTTGCCATTTTATTAGGATTTAAAGCAAAACAGTCTTTAAGTAAGAAAATAGTGTAAGAGACTATTTTTTAAAAGGAATACTAAAAAATCGGTAGGGACAAATTGACAATCTTCCTTATATTGACCCTTAAGGTGGCCGCATCCTTGTAGATTAATTTGCTTTAAAACCAATTTCAATGATTGATACTAAGATCCTTTGTATTTGATACTGAATTATTTTACAAAACAAAAGAAATAATATTATGTAAATATGAATAAAGTTGTAGGTTTTGTTGCAATATGTTTTAAAAGTATTATTTGTTTAAATAAAATACTAAGCATTTATAATATATTTAAATTAACGGATGTTTATTTATGCATAAAAGTTTCTTAATAGATTAAAAAATAAAGGAAATTTTAGATACCGAATTTTTAACTCTTACGAATTCCTCAATAAATGGTCTAACAGCAAAATTTTAACTTTGACCAAATTGATTTAGTTGTAGTTTGATTTTTTTTAATGCTCACTACTCATCGTGTCTTAAAATTGGATTATAATGATTTTTGATGTAAAACTGGATCATTCTATGTCGAATCGGCATTTCCGGAAAATGGTAAAAATCGAAAACTTCCCTAAGACAGTATTTTTCAATTTTTAAAAAATGTGTTTTAAAATACACTTTAATAATTAAATCCTGTGGAAATTGGATTTTAATCTGCAGCTGAAAAAATAAAAATCTTAATTTTCTCATATACCTAACTTTTCTTTTAAAAAACATAAAATAGTTGCTTTTATAATACTTTAATAGAATCTATCATTTTAAAGGAAAATTTTCCAAGCTTTAATTTAGTGCTAAATTTTAAATTTTTTAACAGATAAAAAATATTTTAATCAAACATTTTAGTGTTGCATATCAAGTTATTGTCCACAAAATTGCCTTACAAATAAGCATAAGGATATTTTAGAAAGTATTAATATTTAGAAAGTTTTTGTTTTAAAATTTAATCGGTTATTCAAATCTTGTCTGTTTGTTAAAAAAAAATGTTTTATTTAATTGTTTGGATTGAAATTTTGTTTTTAATGTTCATCATTTTACTATGTAAGTAAAAAATAATTTTATGAGTTTTTTTAATTGGTTAAAAGTTTAAAATTTAAAAAATTTATAAAAATAATAAATAATGAAAATAAACTGATGTATGTTTAAAAATTTGAATTTTGAGCGACTTTTCTACATTATTTGTTGTAGCCATCATTTCATTGCATTGCATTATTTCCATCAAATACAGCTGATCACAAACATACATTTTACAAATTTCTTGTAAAGTTAGCTTAAGAATTTTTCGTCTTTTTCACAATTTACGATGTTATTCACAAGTTTGAAAATTAAGTAACCATAAAAAAAGTTTTTTTACTGCTTCAAAAATTAATAAATCCTTAAATATAAAAAATAATTATCAAAATATAAATAAATCTTAAATCAAAATGTTAGAAAAGAAAGAATTTTTATTTTAAGTTTTCTGGTAAGGTACCTTTATTTTAGTACTACTAGAGAATTTTAATTATCAAAATTTTCATAAAAGCTAACTCTATATTGAAGTATATATTATATTTTAATGAAATGTCTGATATTTGTTGATACTTATAAAATGGTTATGAATAATGACATTCTTCCGCAAATTTAGTTTTAATTAAAATTAACTACCATTTATTTTGTTTTCTGTACTTTTTATTTTTTGACTCTATTATGGAACTTTTAACCATATTGAGTAAATTAAAATAGATTATGGTAAAACTTTCCGCTTTGTCTAGTAATTGCCCCGGCTTTGCATTGCTCAGTACAGAAGAACTTCAGTTTTCCAAACTCCGACTAACCGAATTCCATTTATCAGGATTCCAAGTATCAGAACCACTGATTACCTATTCACTGCTTGAAAATTATTATCATTGTCTCGAATTGCAGTTATATTACTGACTGTCAGTGGAATCCAATTACTCATATTATTTATTGCTCCAACAGGTATCGGCCCTAATTTATTCGGATAATTGAGGTTCTATTGCATAATAAAATGTGCATGTCTTTACTTTAAAAATAAAACGACCCTATATTAATTCTTGGATATCAATTGTTTATTAGCTATGTTGATGTAAATTTCAAACCCAGTAGCCTTTTTCCATTTAGTAACATATTTTATTCATTAGTGTTTTGTCCCAAAATGAAATATTAAAATTTTTTGAAATCTTATTTTAGGTGACAGCTATTTTGAATCTCCAGAAGAAAAAGCTTTTGATTTCGATGCTACTCCAGATAGTGGGATTCATGAACTTGGAGTCACTGACCCTGAACAGAGAGCAAAGCTTGAAGAGGAATGGAAACTTGAATTGGCAAAAGTATGTAGCCTTAAGTTTACTTTTCTAGTTCAACTATACTGAATTTTTTTTACTTTTAATTAAAATATACTATTGAAACTAAAACACATTACATTTATTTAGACGGAGGAAGAAATTTCAACATTAAAGCAAGTTCTCTCGGTGAAAGTGAAATATGCTTATGAATTAAAGCAGAAACTTGGTATCACTCCATGGAAGGAACTGAAACAAGATGTTGAGCAAGGTTTCAAAAATATACAAGAGACACCAGCGTAAGCATTGTTCTCAATTTTATTTTAGAAAATAAGATAATTTAAGCTTGTTTTTCTCCTTCTAGTTCTAGGGCATTTATATGCTTGTATTTACTATTAACAAATATATCGACAAACCTGTTTTTTAAAAAATGACGAAAATAATTTTTAGTTCAATATACTATTAATTTAACTATATTACTTTAAGAATACTGAGACTAAGCTAAGTTGTTATCAAAGCATGTTTAAACATTTTTATTTAACTACTATTGTAGCTAATTTTTTTTCTAACTATCATTCTTATTTCATTTTTTTGTCTTATTAATCAGATTGTTTCAGTGCTTTAATTAAAACCATTTTATTTTACTGAGGGAAATATAGAGGTTTTAATAAAAAAATTAATAAGTTACTTTTTCCTGTCACAGATTGAAAGAAGTTGGTGGACGGCTTGTAGAATGGAATAGTGCCATAACCAGTGCCCCAATGTATGTTTCCATTACTATATTATGCTTTAAGAGGGATTGTCAGTCCCATAGAGCTAATGCATTAGTTTTGGAATCACAACTTCCGCAGAAGTATTGCTTTGCCATGTTAGCCCTTTTTCCCCAGGTATGAGAATCAACACAACATCGAAATGAAAGACATTTGAAACGAAAATGTTATCTAGTTATTCAATTATATATTTTTGAAGTTTTAAAATGCCAAAAATTACAGCATATGGCGACACTATTTTAAAACTTTAACAATTAAATAACCGGATGTTATTTTCTATTCAATTTTGTTTTAAATTGATGTTGTGATGATTCTCATACCTGGTGAAAATGTGATAACATGGCAAAGCAATTCTTTTGCAAAAATTGTGATTTCAAAACTAATGCATTATCTCTATGGGACTGACAGTCCTGTGTAAAGACGAATGATAGTCATTACTGCAATAAAATATTACTTTACAAACAAAAACATTTTATTTTTAATCATAGAAAAAATATTTATAACAAAGCTGCATAAATTATTGTTATTATAGTTAGGTAATTCAATTTAATTATTGTGATTAAAGAGATTACAACCCCAATTTCCTTAAAATATACTGATATGAGGAAACTGTCCAATTCCAAGTAACCAACTTTTTCTCTATACTTGTTTATATCGTTTAATAATACCATTTAAAATATATTTGTATTAGTTTATCCGTAGTAGCATAGCTCAGATTAATCTAAAAGTCACTGGTGTTGCATCCATAATCTAAACGTACACAAGATGACATTGGAAATCAGTGAACAGAAATCTATCGATAAAAGTCATAATTTGATATCTGACATAGATGAAATATCAATCCAAGCAGTTTCATCGGAAAATTATAACAAATCGATATTGCAATCGATAACAATACTAAAAATTGCTCTTTTACATTTGAATGCAAATTGCGATAAATAATTTTTTAAAACTTCCTTTACTGAAAAAATCATGTTCAGACGTCTAGACATTATTTGTTCATTTCCTTACACACAATATTTTAAAAAACATTTTCCATTTAAAAAAGCATCAAGCTAAATGTTTTTAATAATAATTCTTTGATTTACTTCTTAATTTTTAACGTACTGTATATTCCATGCTTTAATTTTTGATTTACTTTAATAAATTTTTAGAATAAAAATTATTCCAAATTTTTATTGTACTATTCCAACAATCGATAACAGATATACTGCAAAATTTTTTAAATCTAAAACATAAACTTATTTAGCGTAAAACTGTTCAATACGTAAGTTATCAAGAGTTATTTTGAAATTTAACGTATTTCTAGTAGTGTTGTTGATTTAAATAAAAAAATATGCTTTATAGATCCAATAACAACCTATAATAAAAAAAGTAAAATTTCCTAATCAAAAACATAATAAAACTCTTTTAACGAAAATCCTTTTAAACAATTCAATTTGATGCATATACTCCACAAGCTTCTATAGACGTGACGACTAAGGCACAGTTGTTAGTTAAAAGTCTATAAACAGTGGAGCCAGAGGTAGATGGTTTGGTCCTGCCTCTGCCGTTTAAGATTCGCCATCAATTACTGATAATACCGGTCTGAACGAAAAATGTAGTGTTGCTGCCTTATGTAAAACTCAACGTAATCTGTTAGTATTTTTATTAGAAGGTATGTTATAGCACAAGGAGATTTTGATTGCTACTTATCGTATTCTGATAGATTTCTTTTTCATATTAAATCTTAATTCCATGGTTAAAATTGATCAATGGATCCTCGTTTGAAAGGACTTAACTGATCAATTATTGATGTGAAGTGGAATATTCAAATTCTCATGGGGTCACCTTTGAAAAATGAAAATTGATTTAGCGGCCGATAAAAAAATTGCTACTAGGGATAGTTTATGAGTTAAATAATATTGGGTATAATTTTTTTTGTGTTCAAAAAAATGTGCTTGAATTACATTAAACAAGTGAGATTTTCCATAATATGTATAGATAAAAAAATAAATTCGGGTTTTCCTTTACAAGCATACTTTCCTATAACTTAGGATTAGTTTGTCCCTTAAATTTGTTCAAATGACAAAATATATGATTGCATTTGTAATCTTAAGATTTTTTTTCTTCTTCAAGCCTTCCAGGAATACTTAGCTCTGCAGTGTATGTTATTCTAACTTTTTTAGGAATAGACCTGTTAGATCATGATTGAGTGGATTTTTGAAGGCAGCTTAGTTTCTTTTTATTTTCTAGCAGAATTTTTTTTAGCTAGTTACAAAAGTTATGAATTAAAATAAAATTATTTTTTAAAAGTTCTTTAATGTTGCCTTCAAAGCATCTATCAATCTGTATAAATTTTTTCATAAGATTTGCATAATAGTTGTAGAACCTAGTATTTTCTAAAAATTAAAAAATATATTTTGATTCTTTGAATGAAGTATAATATTAATTTGGAGGGCTAAGTTTTCCATTTTTTTAAATTTAGTTATTTTTTTTTTATTTAAGTACTGTTTTTCTCAAGAGAAAATGTTAAATTTATTATAAAGACAATCTCAATTGTTATTTTCATTTATAATAAGTTTTGATTTATCCATATTTTTGATATCAATACAAAGATAAATTTAGTTCAGTATCAATACAATTTTTACATATAATTTATACCTAAAACTAGTGAAAATAACAAAGATGGCCAACAGAAAAGTTAACCATAATTTTAATTCTGCAGTTATCAGAAAACCAGTCAAACAGTCAAGACTGCTGCTGAGAAGACAACTTCTGTTCTTGGAACATGGGGAGCCAGCATGAGCAAAAAGTTGGGTGAAGTTAAGTAAGTAATCTGATGTCCGTATTAACACACACAATTTATATTAATATGTCAGCAAACTTTATGCAATTCCTTTTTGAATTAACTCTAACTATTTTTCTAAATCATTTCTTCGTAAAATAAATTTAACAAGATGTAATTTATCTCTTTATGAAACTATTATTATGCAAAAGTTTAATTATTGAAGAAAGTTATCTTACAAAAACTAATTTATCTTAGGAACTCATCAACTTTCCGTTCATTTGAAGAAAGAATGGGATCTGCATACACCAATGTTCGAGTAAGTTTTTTGTAACTACTGATTTAAAACATTAAATCAATACACATTCACATACAAGATTCCTGGGGAAAAACCCATTCATTGACTGGGAATCTGGCTATATTCAGGTCTGCTTGGCAGCAAGTGGCGACTGGAAATCGGTTTCTTCCTTAGTTCTTCTGTTTCGTTATAAGGGTTGGACTCCTGTCTCGCATGAATCTCTGTCGGTAGAAAATCCCTAGTTTGACAAGATGGGTTGCTAGGTTTGGTAATGTATACCATTTGTTTCCCTTCAACCTTCTCTTTAACATTTTCAATGCATTGTTTTTTATTGAAGCTCCCTGCCTTAAAGCATCAATTGCAGCAAAAGTGTCTATGCTATTAGATTGGCTTTAGTCTTTTTTATTTATGTTAATTTGTTGTTGTAGAAAACTTGCCAAATGGTCAAAACCATGTGACTTCATTCTATCTAATGCTGGTCACTCTTTAGGTTTGCTACTTAATGTCTGAATTAAGCGAGAAACTCAATTTCAGAGTTTCCGTGAGAGAAGAACGAAGTGAGAAACCAGGTTCTTAACACCAGTTTAGGCAATGACTCGCTATCGTGGCCAAAGAGTCTTGATACGGACAGATATCCAGTTGATGAAGGGTTTTTTCCCCCAGGACTCTTCACAAAGTTACAAGGTTGGGTGTTTACTGGTAAAAACTTTTTTTACTAAGGCATGGTAAAAACTAGGTATTTACCCTTAAAAACCATATTTGGTATATACTTGAAAGCAAGTATAATTTTAATATTTACATACAGTCTTACATAGGTACATATGTGTCTAATTGTATATGCCGCTATGTAAATAAAAAAAAAGAATTTCTCCTACATTTATATCAAAATAATTTTTTTGCTAAGGCATGCAGTGAAAGGGGGGAGAGCATGTATTTTTTTATTAAAGTCTTAAAAAAAACTATCTTGGTTATAAAGGTAAATCTTCAAATTTTTTCCTCTTGTATTTTGAGGTAAATTCCAGTTGACGATGTACATCAGAGTTGGGATGGTTTTAACCCATCTGTCCCTAATTCTTGAAGTGGTTGTTTAAACCACACAAGAGCACTTTTGACCCCCTCATTGCCCCCCTCCCCCCCTCTCAAGACAATCTGACAATTGGCCAACTACAAAATGTATCCCTAGTAGCATTGTTTCTCGAAATTTGCTCGATCGATCATCGATCGTTCATCGGATTCAGCGAAAACTCACCGGTGATCGCATCCGTAATCCGAAAGTGCACGAGGCGACATCGGAAATTGGTGAACGAAATTCTATCGATAAAAGTCATCGATTCGATATCGGTCAAAAGTGAAAATTCAATCCATGTACGTTTCATCGGAAAACTATGACGAATCGATATCGCAACGATAAGAAACCGAAAAATGTGGCTTTTTTTATTTTAGTACATACAAATTGCGTTAAATTATTTCGAAAACTTCATATCCGAAAACTATTATATTTAAACTGGTAATAGTTATTTTTTATTTACTTATACACACAAAATTTTTAATTACGTGCGAAGAGAAATATTTTTACTGTGTGATAACTATTTCTTTTATTTACTTGGAAATTAATTTTTAACTTTTTGGCCATGATTAATTTTTGAAAAACTTAACTTAAAGAAAATAGATTTTTGAATAAATATTATGAACCAAACAACTTTTCAATACGTAAGTTACCAAGAGTTATTTTTAAATTTAAGATATTTCTATTAGTACTGTTAACTTAAATTAATATTTAAAAGGAAAAATCAAAATTAAAATGTCTTAATCAATAACATAAAACTTCTTTAACGATCAACCTTTTGACCTATTTATTTAAACTCAAATATAGTGCAAGTGTCGATAGCCGTGAGGTCTAACGCACGGTTCCAGTTGCAAGTCAAGAGTGCGGAGCCCGAGGTTGGGGGTTCTGTCCCCCAGCTGAATTCGAAACGAGTTGAATTCTACCTGACTAACAGACAAAAATAGTGTCGCCATCTCGTTTAAAACTTTTGTACTAACATGTCGTAAACTGTTCGGAATTTTATCGCAAAGTGTTCGAAATTCCATCGGCCGATGAGATTTCGATTACTACTCATCGGATTCTTATCGATTTCTTCTTGACACTTGATCGGAATCTCATCGGAAAAACTCATCCTAGGCTGCTCGATCGAGCGGACATAACCGAGCAGTTATCGAGCAATCGGGCAATTTTCAGCGAAAATCCAATATTCGAATTCTCATCGGCTCACCGGTGAACGATGAAAATTCGATTATCGGTCGATGAAAATTTGCTACTAGGGATTCATTTCCTAGACTAGGAAAGTGTATTACATATAGTGATTATTCCTTATTTTATTTTGTAAATGTGTTTTCTTATGTTTGGTAATAAATGTATAATGTTAACTAAGTTATTTCAGAAGTTGATAAATAACATGATTTTACCAAAGTCGTAAAAACCATGGTAAATACCCGTAAAAACCTAACACAGTAAATACCATGTAAACCCTGCATAGTTATATTCTTAACAATTTTCTTTTAGTCTCGTATGGGAACTCCTCGAAGTACAAGTCTGTACAATTTTGATGAAGCTGTTCCCACACAGGATAGAAGAGGTGTGGCTTCCTCTGCAAGCACTCCGACAATTCCAGAGAGAGTTCCGATTCCTTAAATACAGTCTTTCTTGTCTTGTGCTGTATATACACTTAATTAGTTGTAGGTGTCTAAAATATTTATAACATAAAATTTTAAATTCAATGGATATGTATATTTTGTGTTGTTGAAGATTTGTTTTACAAAATATGTCTGTCTGCTTTGTCAAAACAGAATTAATATCTGCTTCTCCTAGTAAATATTACATGTAAAATGCTATGTGTTATTTTTTTTATTGTGAACTCCAACATACCTAAGCATGGAATTAATAATATATAACAATAATTGCATACCTGCAAATGTCATGACCAGTCACTATGTTTTAAACTAAAAGGTTTACTGAAATATTTTGATATTCACTGTGCATGTTAATTAAAAATTTAGGTGATTTTTTGGTTTAAATATTAGGCTACGTATTTAAATTTTTATGATGCTTTCCGAGAGGCCAATAAATCTAGTTTTATAGTAGAGAAAGTTCTGAAAAATAGTTTATCATCTTTGTTGCACCATAGTAGAAAATGGTTAGTGTGCTATTTAGTAATGTTTTTTTAACTATTTTTATTATCTTTTATTAAGGACTAGTTATTTCGGATACAACTCAATTATTGGGATAAGTGGACATTCCTTAAATGATGCGTAACCTTTTGGTAATTGTTAGTTATGAACACACGACCACATGAAATAGGTAATATTCTTAAACTTCTTGTTGCATTATAAGATATTGAATTTACATTCAACCGATTGGTTGCTTGTATTCTTTGGGGTGTTTTTTTGGAGGGGTGTGTGTCTTCCTTTAATAGCTTCGTTATATTTCAGTACCACGTGTTACTGGCTAATTTTGCTGATACTTTCTCTTTCCTTTTTGGTTTATACTGTAAAAAGTTTTGAATTCTAAGTATTTACTCTTAATGCCAGCTGGTAAGAAAATTCCGTGCAACATATATTTTTTTGCTAAAAATGACGGGAAGGTTTCCACTTTCTGTTTTTTTCTTTAAACAGGTCAACCTACCAAAATTCTGCACTACCTGTGCATTTTCAGCTATTTATATCAGTGAAAATTGGGTAATAAAATGCTTACATTTGGGGAATAACATGGAAATAAAAGACAATCTTTTTTTAAATTAGTCATATTTTTATTTGTTGAATGACTCTTTTGAAATATGTGATCTATCGGAATATTTGAGTGTCGCTGAAACTATTTTGCCTTATTACAGAACTCACAGTTTATCTGAGGCAAATCAATTTTATTGGGTTCAAGCTACGGACTTTTAATACCTCCCCAGCAGAGAGATAGAATTTTGTTTCACGATGAGCCTTATGTGGATCCTCTACAAAGTTTCCCCAAACTGGTTTAGGCCAAGGTCTCAATGTTTTACCTGAACTCATTGATAATAAGTGCACGCTTATGAAGGCATGTTGTGATGGATAACTTGTTCACCTCCAATCCATATGGGGCTGGGGAGCCCAGTTGATAAGACGCTTGCCTTAGCATGCGAATATTTGACAAAGCCTGGACCAGGTTCGGGTACAGGCTTTGCCAAAGTAACTGCAGGCCTTAAATGGTCTGTGAGGGCAAAACAAAAAAGTCCGACAAATAATACACTGTGTAGAGGGAATGCACGTTAAATATGCTCCAAGTCCCTACACCACTGCTAGTCACTTGACTGTGGCTCTAAATTATCGCGTTTGTCGCCAATAGTCATCATGTTGCTCTTGTCTGACAATAATTCAACCTACCTAACCCTAACTCTCCATTTCTTTGCTTAAACAGCTGCCAAAATATCGATAGTTGTCAAATCGCTTGGGATAGTTCCACCAGAGAAAATTCCAAACAAAAGCCGAAAGGGAACCTTTATATTGTAGCTTGATGGAATGACAACACTAAGGCAACATCGTAATCGTCGTTTTCTCCATGCGTATCTGTAGAAATAGAATATATTCAAGTTGTATAGTACTGAATCGAGATTTGATCAAAGAAATGGTGTCGGCCCTTGTTTCCTTTGGTAATAAGTATAGCTGGTCGTAAACGGGTGAATTTATACCGATTACTGATACACAATATAACATTATTACAATTTACTCGTGAGTGTATTCAGGAAGTATCAGAAAGATCTTAAGTGCTGCAGAAGAGTACATCCGAGCAACAAAGCTATGACAGACGGATCATTGGCTTTACAAGTCGGACACATTGTTCAGCAGATGCAAAAATTGTGGTCAGAAATAATACTCGTCAGAAAATTAGGATTGCCGTAAATATTAAATATGAATTGCTTTTCAAATTATAAGCATGGATAAACTGTTCATGCAAATTTCTTGCTTAAAGAGTATAGTAATGATACAAGCCAAATAAAGACATTAGAATGAGTGTCTAAAGAAGGTGACCCCCATGTCGATTCACAACTATTTTTTACATTTGTGTAAAATGTATAGTACTTTTTTAATTTATATATCCACTATACAGACGTCCGTGCATCTCCGTAATAGTGACAAGTGGGTCTTTATATGGGCACTTGTAAAAAAAAAATTGTGTTTTTAATATTTAAATTAAATGAGAATAATTACAATTTCACTATTTTAATAATGGTAGTCAACAGTCTAGGGATAGTGTTCACAAAAAATTGTAAGCTTGCAACCTGTATAAGGTGGTGAAAAAAAATTTCCTTTGGGTATCCATATTGGGTATTTAGGTGCCTTACTACTTAAACTCAAAGAAACTACGTAACAATAACTATAGCACTGCTCCACCTATAAACCGGTTCAGTTAAATTGTTAAAACTGTCATGATTTAGGTATGGTAAAATTACATAAATAAGACTGAATTTTTTTTAATTATAAAATAAATGTCAACAATATATTTGGTTAAAAAAAATCTAGTACTTCACTTGAGAATTTGAATAACGTACTAAACAATTACGATTGGATTGGGAATCATATCTTGATGTACTTTATGATCTTGCACTGTTTAGTTCCTTCGTGTACTATATTAGGTTACAAATATTAGAGAAGAAGATTTGCTGTAAAAACTTTTAAGTCCTAAGTCGACAATATTTTACAAATGCTATACAAGCTACTAAAAAAATGCGAAATTTAATCTAAGTTTTTTTTTAATTGCCTAAAAATAGTTTAACTGTGGTTAAATACAATTGGTACTTCAATTGGTGTGATTAAAAAACTTTTTGAGTAATATGATTTGACCTCGTATATATGTTAGCCCAATTATTATTGCACATGTTACAGAGATTTTAAGTTATTATATTGTACTTGAATATGTATAACACTATAATCAGCAAATAGGTGTTATAAACTAAATATAATTAAAATACTTTCAGTTGCAGTTATTTAAAGAAATGCTAACTACTCATGGAAATATCTATTAACGTACTGGGGGATAATTTTATCTTAAAATTTAACTATATTTTAGTAATGTGATGAAAAAGCTATTGTTTTAGTTGGTTGGTAGACATATATATTCAGGTTTGTGTGCTTGGTCAGCGACCCGCTTATAAACCTTCGTCAAGTAAGACAGACACAACAGACAACACACACACATAAGTGGATCCATCTAATTTTTAGAGACAGAGGCCAACTAGAGGATCCCCAGAATTGGCTTGTCACCCCCAGAGGTATTGATTTGGTATGGGAACTTAGAGGACTTTCGGACCCAACAGATTTAACGAGCACGTACTCGGTAGGTCTTCAGTGGTACCGGGACTCGATCGCAGGACCTTCCGATCCCGAGACCGAGACGCTGACCACTAGGCTCACTACGGCTATATTGTTTTAGTATTTTTGAGGTGCCTTAAGGGTTATATACCTACACCTAGATTATATAGAAAAACGAATCTACTAACTTTCTGTCAAATTTTACTCTTGGGAAAGATTGAATTGATTGAATTTTTCCATCAAAAATTGTAGGTTTATTAAAGAGTTACTCGGTGTTTGAAAACACTGCCAGCAAGAAATATTTTCAAGTTCTCCAAGATTTTTTTTATTTTAGAAAAAAAAAGGTATGCATATATTGTTTTTACGATTTCTATTTATGAATTCTGATCCTTAACTTGAGTGCTAACAAGTAAAGATTTGTGTTAAATTAATATTTTTTGATGACAGCAATACAGAAAAAATGACTTTGGGAGGAAACTTAATTATATAGGAAAGTGAGGCTTTGTCACCCATTAAAATACAATGATATATAAACTTATTTAATTTTAATAATAAAGAACAAGCTAATAATTTATGAAGAGCTTGTATTGTGGGCTTTAGAAAGTAGGGATTTTTTTTGTTTCAAGGCATATTTTTTCTGCAATTAGTTAATTTTGCAATATTTCAATCTAACCCTTTATTAAGCAGTTGATGAAACAAAACATTACACCTTTTTAGTCACACATGAAACAGGATTCAACAATGCTAACTCACTTTCCTCCTTCCTTTCCCTCTTTCAATTATTAAAATGGCCTCAAAAATTAATATGTAGTTTAAACAATCTTTTCTATTTTGTTTTCAAAATGTAAAAAAAAAAGGAAAATTTCTTCTCAGCAACAAGTATGTTTTATCTTTTTCTTTAATGTGACTATCAGTTTGATTAAATGATTTTTGAAATTTAAAGAAATTATTTTTAATCGAATGCGTAACATTGAACATATTTTAAAGAAAAAATACTAAATTAAAAATGTAAATTGGTTACACTCAATATAAATTATGTAAATTGCCCTTGCAACAAAAAGCAGGGAAAAAGTTTTTTAAATAACCGTAAAAAGTATAGATTTCAAAACAGTGGCGCCATCTTGCTTGAAGGAATAGTACGAAACTTTTACAGTTGCAATTTTTCTCAATATTGCACAATTTCTCAAAATTGGAAATTGGTTCGAAGATTTTGCGTAAAATTATGAATTGAAAATTTATATAAAAAATATTTTAATCAATTTCAATAAGTGGGATTATAGAGACCTGAAGTCCGTTACTTTTATCATATAAAAATCTGTTTGTAAAAATGTTCTATATAGCCGGAGAAATGTAGCTTAGAAAATATTTTTTTTCCATCGGATTAACACAGAGGTACTTTGGTTTGAAGACCCGTGGTCGATCCGGCTCATTCGCAATTAGGCCTTTTTAATGAAAAAGGTTGCCGACTACTGCGCTATAACCTCATGTGACTTGGGTGAGTAGCATAGATATCAAAGTTAAAGTATTAGATTGGCTGATCACGTGACCTCCAATGCTAACGACGGGACGCGCATGGAGGCATTTTAAGAGGGCAAAATTGCCAGTTTTGCTGCCACTTTAAGGAGAAAAATACTACGAAAAAATACCATTTAATTCTAAAATTACAAAGAAATAGCGTAAAAATACTAGCTGCATTTTGGAATCTTTTTAGTGACTAAGTCCTGTACTAGTATTTTTTTTTTGTAAGTTTAGAATTAGATGGTATTTTTTCGTAGTATTTTTCTCCTTAAAGTGGCAGCAACACGGGCAATTTTGCCCTCTTAAAATGCCTCCATGCGCGTCCCGTCGTTAGCATTGGAGGTCACGTGATCAGTCAATCTAATACTTTAATTATGATATCTATGGTGAGTAGTCAACTATAATCATGTTTGGCTGGTTTAGGGCTGTCGATGCTGGAGTCTTTTATTTAATCTTTTTCACATGTTAAAAATTATTAGTAGAGTTTATTGTTCTTTTTCGTTGTTTGTGTTAGTTTTAACTTTTATTATACGTATATTTGCTTGTATAACCCGCATAACGCCGGGTATTTGTACTATTTTACATAATTTTTTTTATAGAAGCAAGTCAAATCGAACAAGCCAATAACGTGCCAGAAACGGCAGCCATTCCTGGTAATCGCTCGCCAAGAATAACAGTTTTTCTTGAATTAGATAATCTCGCGTGTCATTATTTTTGAAGGCGGGGAGGGGGTGCAATCCCCAACGGAAATCTCATGCATTTGTAATGGCTTTGTATTGAGTTTCTTTGGTTCATCTGCGGTGAATAAGAAGGGAGGGGGATCTATTATTATTGTTATTCTCCCCTGCAATTTGACATTGGGAAAAAATAATTCTTTAGTGACTTAAACTATTAGGCGAAGGATAATGTTTTCCTTCCGTAATAGAAATGAGATGCAAAATATTTTATCTGGACTTTGAAATATGTTTTTAAAAAAGATTAAAATGTAAGTAGTGCAAAAGAGTTGACCAATTTTTTTTTGTTAAAACCCTTTCATTTACCCATTCAATAATTGTATAAATACATTTAATTATTAAGTATTTCTGCATATCATTATTTGTACTTACACAATTTAAGTATAAATTAATTTCACACATTCTTAATATTGATGAACAGTACAACAACAACTGTTTGGAGTTATATTATTTAAAAAAAAAGTGTGTAGTTATCTGTTACACCCCAAACAATATTAAATTAATTTACATTTTGGCCTATGTTCGCCACTGTTCAGCATCCTAGTATTTGGTCTTTCCCTCTTTATTTAAACCGGGACTCCATAATTAACTATAGATTACAAAATACTTTTTTTTATGTATTTGTAACAAATGCATTTGCAAAACAAAATAAACTATATATCAAACGATGCTTTTTTTTTCTATTCTGATTTTCTGACATTTTCTCTAATTTTACTGACAATGTTTTTTTTCTTATATTGGTTTCTTTTGGGAAGAAAATTATCCTTTTTTTTCTCGTGTATAATGACCAAAATAAACCACGCGGTAAAATAAATATTTCTTTGTTGTTGTAATTTAAAAGAGTTTTGTTCTCACTTGACTCTGAAATTCAAAACGCAGAAAAGTTGAGGTAACAGTATAAGGTAAAATATTAGTCGGGTTTTCCTCTTTTTAGATTTCAGAGCTTCCTTGACTCAATAGTCCCGTTTCTATGGCAATGTCAGGTAGCACCGCACTTGAAGATCCCGTTCTAGAGAAGAAAAAAAAAGCAAAAGGCTGACTGTGAGGTAAAATATTTATTTTGAAAATCAAAATGTAAGAAAGTTATTTTCCTTAAATAAAACATGTAATATAAAAAGTTTTTTAAAAAACCTTTTCATAGTTGTTTTTTTTTAATACACACCACGGTTTAATTCATCAATGGCTGAAATAAATATGTAATTTAATATCTGGTATACTTTTTTGGTTAAATTGGCTAAAAAACATGTTATAATACTATAGCGAAAAACTCGTGCTTTTGATTTAAATTAACTTGGGAATTGATTTTATGTTTATTATTTTTATTAAATTAAATATAAATAGTTTTAAAATTTTCGAATGAGCAGAGTTTTGGGTTGGGATTGATATTTAGTATTTTATAGAAGACGAGTTTTAACAAAGGTCTAAGTTCACTTTAAAAATAATTAAGTAATTAACACCTGTTTGGAGATCTTGTATATAGAATTATTGCATAAATTTTGACTCTAAAATAAAACTGTCTATCATTAAATGCTGTTGCATAAAGCAAAAAATAAGGAAATTGAAGCGAAAATGAGAGTACTACTACTAATACTACTGTCTAGTATAGCTCATATTAAAAAAGTAATACATTGTTAATTTTGTATTATAATAGAAATTTGAAAATTATTTTTTCTGAAAATTTTACATTCATAATATTAATGCAGATCTTCAATCTTATTTTAACTTCTGCTGTCATTTCTGCGTCTGCCATTGCTTAGTTTCAAATTTATATTTCATACTTTAGCCTGTAATTTCAGGAACAGAGGTCTATAAAAAATATGCTGGGGAATTATGTAAAATACGAATTTCGTTTACAAACTAGGAAAATTAATATATTTCTTAATACTGTTTTGCAGAGATACGCAAGCATGTGTGATGTTTCGAATAATATTACAAAATAATTTAATAATCTTTCTTATTCCTCGCTGCATTTCAATAAGATATATAACTGGTAAAATTATTTATTTGTGTAAAGGTGCTGCTGAGTTAAAATTGACGAAACCTATCAAGTAATAAAGCTTTTTGATGATTAATTGCATCGTTTGGCCGAGATTTTCTATTGATATTTAGTAATAAAACCGATCAATAAGGCTGTAAAGAAAAATACAAATACAAAATGCAATGAGTATATATTCTTCTTAAATTTTCTATTAATTCCATTGCGTTAAATCTGGTTTATTATCTACAATTTTGTTAATTTCAAATTAGAGAGAGCTGAAACTTTATTTATTTAACATGAAAAAGGAATGGAAAATCTTTGGAAGCTCTTTTTTTCGTAACTCACTACTACAGTAGGTAGCTAACTGTTATGTTTGTCATTTAATTTTGTATATTAACCAAAACGCCAGGTGAACCACTCTTCCTTATAGGTACAACTTCTATTGCAGGGTGTACTAATGGCAATTTTCACCTAAAGACAAACTGCGGTTTCGAATCAACGTCCATCTTCATAGGTGCTTATGCTTGCAGGTGTTTCGTGTCAGTCAGAGGGTAAGGATGAAAAAAAAAGTTTTCCTCGGAACACCTGCCTATGCGTAAGTGGCCCTTCCCCCTCACCGGTCACCATTGACTGAGGGGGGGGGGGGGTAAGGGTGCACATCAGGGGGCAATGAGCAACGTATGTGAAATTTGTGAAATCGCACGTGAAATTTGCTGGGGTAGCTAACGTTCCCGCTGAGATCGTGACGTTTGCTGTCGGGGAAATCAAATAATAATTGATGTTATATCAATAAGGAAAAGTCCGTGGTGAAATAATAGAAATTATGGATTATTTTTGTATGGAGGTGTTGAATAGATTATGTTTCTTGAAAACATTTAGAAGTTTCGTTTAAAAATTCTTTGTGCTTCTCGATTGAAAAAATGACTGTGTTTCTAAATTACGAAGCTCGTTGCCAATAGCCCCCGTAAAGCTCTAGTGCTACGCTATTTAAAACTAACCTTATACCGAAAAAATTGAAATATGAGGCATATTTATTACTTAAAGAAATTGACTTAGTCATTATGCAATATAATGGGTATCTAAGGTATTATTAATAATTTTATGCCTTGACAAATAAATACATTTATAATTTCACGATTTCAACTATTTAAAAAGTCAACAAATATAAAAAATCATAAAATTTAATTATTAATGTTTAACGATTTTTAAAAGACTCGCTTAAAAAAAACTGCGTATACAGTTAGATATAATTTAAAATATTAAAAAACCTTAGTTTATTGTTGAAACTAAAAATAAAAAAGATATCTGGGGAACTCTTAAATAAGTATATCTAATCAAATAATAGATTTTTTTTAAGCGTTGATAATTCAGTTCTACTTAATAAGGCTATTACCCTTCTTAAAAACTATCCGGCAACTGTCAGTCATATCTGATTTACCGATCCGGCTGTGGACCGGTTCTTATGCACCATCTGCCACCTCCTACAACCAGATTTCAGCTTGTTTACATGCTCAATGAAGGAATGGCTTCCAACGAGAAGAGAACTTGATGGAACAACGGTTTCTTTCTTAGCGATAATATACAGTTTAACAGTTTAACGGTATTATATGCTTGAGTTAATTTTTTATCCAATTGAGAAAATTTCTTTTTCGTTTAAATAAAAGTTATGTGCTTCTTCCAATACAAATTATAAATAATATTTTTTTTTGCTAGAAATTATGAAGTTAATTTTTGATGCTCTAAATAGTTTTTTTTCGGTTTTTAATGAATAATTCGCTCCTTATCAATATTTTCTTAAACATTCACTTTAATTTTTCTATTTAACTTATTTCTAATTATATGAAAACCTCTACTTATATACTTAGTTATCTGCACTTGGTAATACATAAGCATATACCAATAAAATTAGTTAGGTATATGCTCCTCTTGTTTTACTGTGACAATTTTTTTAGTGGCTCTACTTGAAATATTTTCTGGTGTATTTGTTGTGTATTAAAATATATTCCGTTGTTCATTTAAAAGTCGTACTTAAATTACGAGCGTAATAAAGTAACTAACTAAAACGAACTAAATTTGGATTTTAGACAAACGGAGTGTCTAACATGAATTAAAGTAAGACATTAAATATATCATTCATATTCATTAAACTTTGTAAGTCATACAATAAAAGAAATGAAAAATAAGAATCTAATCGGCTATATTATACTATTCCTCGTAGCCAAATCTACAAAAATTAATTTTATTATCATGTAAAAATTATTTTGAATCCCCTTTTTTTCCTGTAAAAAATTACTTTCCATTAAAAAAATATATCATACACATTAAACAAAATATATCATACACATTAAACAAAATATATCATACACATTAAACAAAATATTTCTTACTGCAAAAAAAAATAAAGAAATGAAAAATAAGAATCCTTTGTAATTGCAATAATAACAGAAGAAGGGAAGTAGTTTACCACCCAAACTAAAACTTACCTATCTATAAAAATAGAAAAGTAAAGTCCAACCAACCAGTATTTATTTCCATTCGCCTCTAATTTCGATACGATACCAAATACCATATCGAATGTTGTATCACAACATCCCCAGGGCACTCTTTTCTCCGTTCCATCACTTCCAGAAGTTAGCAACGAAAAAAATCTGACAGTTTTTATTTGAACAACGAATTTTAGAAACTACCTTTAAAATAGCACCTTTGAGAAAATATCCGAAATACTTCACCGTATACCATTCCTTCGGGTAATGCACGTATAAAGTTAAATGAAAAATAAAGTTTTTTCTCAAATAACACAAATATTTTATTACCTGAAATTTCTTATTCATTTTTTTCCTCATTTCTTCTTGTCTGTGGTAAATTAAGTTTGTTTCCCCTCTCCCTCCGGCTATATTATACTATTCCTCGTAGCCAAATCTGCAAAAATTAATTTTATTATCATGTAAAAATTATTTTGAATCCCCTTTTTTTCCTGTAAAAAATAACTTTCCATTAAAAAAATATATCATACACATTAAACAAAATATATCATACACATTAAACAAAATATATCATACACATTAAACAAAATATTTCTTACTGCAAAAAACTAAACTCAAACATAGTACAGTCAAACTCGGTTACAACGACAACGTTTACAACGGCATCTCGTTTGTAACGCGATAAAAGTTTGGCCCCTTGAATTGCACATAGATCTTCATATTATATTATCTTTCTTACAACAACAATTTTTAACGCCTTGGTTATAGCGCTAAAAATATACAGTTATATGACATCCAAGATGTTTTTTAAAATAATGTTTTTTAAAAAATGCATTTTTACCGTTAAAATTTTATTTTCTTCTCCAAATAGTGCGAAAAGTCGCAAAATTTGAAATATATTTCAAGCCTAAAAATTATTGACCGGAGGTAAGGAGAAATTAAACTATTACTAACTAATAGCTCATAGGGTTAAACTTTAATCGCGGTCCCTTGAAGGGCACTATAACCGGATTGTATTCAGAGTCCGATTTCCGGCAGGGCAAACGGGGCACGTGCCCCGACTTCAAGGGCCCCCCGAATTTGCCTAAAAGAATAATATTGAAGAAAAAAATTTGCCAAAACTAGTTGCCACATAATCCTTGTTATTTTTATAAATTATACCCTGGCCACGTGAATAATATATATGACAATATGATAGGTCTCTGATGACATACCTTATGCATGTATTTAAAAAAATATTTAAAATATGCAATGCTTACACGTGTGTTAAAGATAATTGCTAAAAGTTATTTATTAGTACTAAGGCTGGTTCTGGCGAGGCTTCTGTTCCGTCAGCGCCTCTCACCTTTTCGGAGATTCACTCAAAGATTAAACACAAGAACAGGACTACTTGGATTGTCCCCCCAGTGCACCATAGGTATCAATGTTCGCGTCCTGGAAGCTCCCTTGCTCCTGGCTTTAATAGACAGGATCAAACTGCTCTTGCCCGCTTTCGAAGTGGCCACCTTAAGACATTGAAATTTAATGAGGGATCCAGGAGCTTCGAAATTTGTTCTAACTGCTTTTTTGAGCAGGCTTCGCCTGATCACATACTCGCGTGCCTGGGGCTCTCCAAGCAGGAT
Organism: Oedothorax gibbosus; assembly: GCA_019343175.1. Taxonomy (NCBI): domain Eukaryota; kingdom Metazoa; phylum Arthropoda; class Arachnida; order Araneae; family Linyphiidae; genus Oedothorax; species Oedothorax gibbosus. Next base: position 54,814 of record JAFNEN010000225.1, read on the forward strand.
TTTGACGACGACCCTTTAATGGTGTTGGACTTTCTGAGGGTGTACGATGTCATGGACCTGGTCTAGCACTGCTGGCCTCCGGGGGCATGCAACAACAACAACAGTTATTTATTAGTACAAATTTAAAATGAATAAATCACGTTATAGATATATTGTGGGACCCCCTAACTTGTTTGTGCCCTGGGTCCCAAAAGTTGTAAATCTAGCCCTGGTTATAATGTATATGGCCTATCAACGGCTAATTCCATGCAAAATTACCCTTTCGATCTGTAGTGTAAATCACGTATGTAAAAAGTGTTTATCACAACAACTTTTAACATTAAATGAAAAAAATTAGCGGAATAGCTGATCTACACTAACTGAAAATGAATAATGTAACGTGCTTCATTTAATTTTTCAAATTTAAAAAGCTTTTTTAAATTGTGACTTACACTACAATTAGCCCACACTCTCACTTTTTCCCTCCCCCAGCCATTCCGCCGCTGCTCCCCCAGGGGTCAAAGTTGACGGCAGCGCCGCCCGTGGCGCGCCGAGAGCTCCCAGCTCTTCAGATCAGAGCGTCGGCGGCGAAGGCGGGATGCGGTTCTTCTTCGCTGCGCTCCTGCTCTTCTTCGGCGGCTTCGCCTCCTGCGACTACTTCAACGGTGAGTTTTCTTCTTCTTGCAACGTGGGGTCTAAGAAATGGTGGGGGATCAATAGAGAGGGGAGTTTCTGCTAAGGGGGATTGTAAGAAGGGTCGAGCGATCGATGCAGGGGGAAGGTGGGGGGTGGATCGATTGGCGAGCCTTGTGGATCTAAGAGGTTGGGGGCCTTTGGAGGAAATGGTTTTGGTGGAGGAATTTTGGTTTAACATAACAGTTATTTATATCATAATTGATAAAAAAAATTGCGATTGTGTTGAATTCTGCATATTTAAATTTTCCTTGTGACAGTGTATTTGTTTTAAGTTTTGTCCCATAGTTTATGTCATGTTTCGATGGTATAAATAATAGTACAATGATATTCCGTTATTCACATTTGTATTTTCCAAGAAAAAACCATAAAATGTTTAAACGTAACATTTTCTAAATTCGTATAGCTTAAATCTCGGAATAAATGAGAAAATTCAAGTTGTCAAAAAAATTCTATAAATTCAACTATCCAATTTATCTAATTTGTTGAAGTTACTATCTGTTAATGGTGGAGAAATAAAAGTTTGTTTTGAGAGGGTGATTAAAACATAGTTAAATTTGTATTGCATGCCTGCATAAAGTTTAGTTCGGGATTTTGTGAAGTTGTTTGTAAACATTGTTCGATAGGGATTCCCAAGTGAATGATGCGGGCAGTACAACTGTATAAAAAACCCCATGAAATATAAGATTGATTAGATATACTCTTAGTGTGTATGGAAAAGATAATTTTGTAAGAAATTGCTTATGTTTTGTTATTGCTAGAGGGAAAAGTATTTTGACAAAGATCTTGACAGTACTTTTCTTTGTATGATAACCGTTAAATGAGCTGCACATTTTAGTTGTCCCCTTGTCAATTAAAAATTTCAAATTATTAAAATTTCTCAGGTGATAGAGTCTGTTACATTTGAGTTAAAGTAGTTGAGAATATCTTTCTAATGCTTTAATTTCTGGAAAAATTAAGTAATGTATTTTTTTTTATTGAAATTCAACAAATATAATTTGGAACTCTTTTAAGATTTCGGGATTAATAAAACAAGCAACTTTACTTTTATTGTTGTTAGATAAGTTAGGTCTTTGCGAAAGTTTTTTTAAAAATCAATTTGTAAGTGTGGTTTTTCTTGAACATGACACATTGTTATGGTTAGATGGAAATGCTCAAAGACTTTTATCAACATTATCCATTTATGGATTCTTAAAGAGACAATGATTCCCACTTTACAAAATCCGACAGTTATATTTTCTATTTAAGATTTATTTTCTATATTGAAAGATGATAATAATCTAGTTTTTAATATTTTACTATTATTGTTATTTTCTAAGATTTAGGCTATATGTATTTCTTATATTATCTAATACAATGCAAAATGACACGAGCACAATTACTGCAATAAAATTCATAACGTTATTAATTGGAGAGACTTTTCTTTTGGTTTGAAGAGGTTCGGGGTCTTTAAGGGGGAAAATCTTTTGTTGTTGTATAATGGAAGGGGGAATCTCGATGAAAAGGGTGTTGTTGATGGTTTTGTTTTACATGACAGTAATTTGGTCGTTTTTTTTTAATTTTTATAAGTCTTTTAATGATTTTTTACATTTAATTGATTTTCTGACGATAAAAAAAATAATAAGTAAAAACTTTGCTAACCAATTAAGCTTTACTTTTGAAGAATAATAAATCCTAAAATGTCAATATAAATTAAAGTCATATAGAAATTGTTTATTTGGAACTTATTTTTGGAACTAAAAATAACATGGGTAATACTTTTTTTTAAATACGTGTTAATTTATTTAAAAGTAACACTGAATTTCATTTGTTTACAGTTGAAGTATTGTTATTTTTTGCCGTTTTATATCGTCGAACATCAAAACAAAATTTAAATCTCTCTCAGTAAAATTAATAATAAATAATGAAAAAATCTTTGCAATCTGTTTTTATACTCTTCAGACAGTAATAAGTACTTTTAAATTTGTTGATATTCATTAAAACTAGAAAGATAAACTTGATAATTGAAATCCTCCATTTAGTTTCATTATTATACACTGTAAAACATCATGTTATATTACGGAAACTTTCTCGCAACAAAGTTGCCAGAAAATACCAGCAATGCATGGAAAAATTTTTACTTATGCTAATTAAAAAAAATTCTATTTCACTGAAGCTGTGTTCTTTAAAAAACAAAAACTAGCAAAAATTTTTATAGAAAATCCGTTGAGAGCCGCATACTCTTTTCTAAACGGGTTGGGGGGGGGGGGGGAGAGGGGGGTTTCGAAAACAACAAAGCTTTGTTATTGTAGAATAGACAGCTTATCTATAGTTTTTTTCTTTGCGTTTAGGGGAAAATGTTTCTAATTTTTCGTTACAGGACAACCGTTTTGTCATGGTTCGTTGGAAATCGTAAGAGCCGTTTGCCAACTCCATCCGTTAAGCCGATAGATTTTTTTTTCATGCAACGCCGGAAGTTATTAGTGTAGTATCATTGTGAATATATTTTTCCCTTTCACGTAACTCGAAAATTATAATAATTGGGGGATGAAATAAAGTTCAATTGTATTTGAGATAAATGTCTCTAAATCAACTAAAGCAAATAGGGTTTTAAATGTGTGAGCCAAAAATGCAATCGAATGTTCAAAATATTATTATTTCCTAAAGCTATATGAGTTATAAAGAGTGAGTTTTTTTCAGTGCCTAATTCATTCAGTGTAGTTTCTGACAGTCTCCAATTCCAGACTTCTTTACCTCAATACAGTTTACAGTTATATTGAAATAAAATTTACGAAAAGAATATAGCTACAAATATATATCTTGAAATAAAAAATATATGACATCTCTATTGCTCTATAGTTAGAGAACTTACCATACATGGTTTTACTGATGTCAAAACTCTAATAATACTTTGTTAATTAAATTTTAGATCAAACAACCCCTTTTGGATTAACTGACCAATACTTGAGTCACCCCAAATAACAATTCAAAGTTCAAAATATTTTTCATTTAATGGCTGCAGTTCTTTAACATCTTTGATTAAATTTTCCAAAAGCTATCGAAGATTTGTTAAAGAAGGATCCTGGTAATGATCCTGGTATGTTTTTATTTTAGTGTCAAAAATAGCTTATACTTTTAGCTTTCCATACATAGCATACTTTAAACAATCTGAGCAGATTTTAAATCACAGTTCCAATTTTTGTAAACGCGCGAAGCGAAATTCGTATGTTATTCAGTCCCGGGCTTTATCTTAAACAACCTTTTACTCAGCATGTATATTTTGATATTTTTGTTATGTTCAATGAGTCCCTTGCGATTCAAAAGTTTATGTATTTTTTTAAAACTTGGAGTAATTATTAATTGTAATGTTTAAAAGACAATTGTGCATGGATTTTAAGATCTGATAGTATGTATTGTTTATTTGCAATTTTTGTAATTCATGTAGTTGAAAAAATCCCTTTTTTTTGCCGTCACAGCAAGTTTTATTTTTAAAACATTAACAAAAAAGTCGAATGCAAAATCCATACCCAATTTTATTAAGTTGTATTCAAACTGTTTGTATAAAAAGTATTAAACAGATTAGACAAAAATTGAATCGCAAGAGGCATTTTAAAAATGTCCAATAAAACGTTAATTTTTCCGCTGAAAATTAAATTTCTGAAAAAATAGTGTTTGTAAATTTTTGAAATTTTGTGTAGTCTTTAAAATTGTTAGTATTGAACTGCAAAAAAAATTCATGAATTTTAGGCAAAAACTAAATGATTTTTTATTTTGCCTACCCAGTCCCCTCAACACAAAGCTCTAAATCATAAGAGAAGTTATGGGCACATATTTCAAAAGACAAGTGTATTTTTCTTTTGTAATACATTTAATATAAACCAATCGTAACTTTTGAATATGTTTCCTTTAAGTGTGTTGGGATATATGCTATAATACACAACATTTTTGGCAGCAAAGTAGGAGTTAAAAATATTTGAAAAACGATTTTGTGTATCTTATTTTAAACCTAGTATGCTTTTTCTTAGAACCTCCAAAGAAATGCTGCTAAATTTCTCAGAAAATAGGCTGGTTAATATTTTTCACAACAGTAAAAATTTTAATTATAATAATTGAATTAAAAAAATATTTTCTTTTATTAATTAACGCATTTTTCAAGTAAACTTGTTTACAGTGTTCATTTATCATAAGCATCAGTCTGAAATGTCTCCCCAAGTTAAAGATTTCTACTGGACGTTTTGCAACCTCATTTGATTAAATATCTCATCTGATCTCTGAGTTGTTTTTTTATCTTTATCCCTTATGACCCTAGCACTGTATATGTGTGTGAATGTAAGAAACAAAAAAATAAATGCAATGCGACATAACAAGGGACGTCTTTGTCTCCAAACATGCTTCTTGTTTTCGCCACTCTTCACTTGAGACCTCTCTCCTTATTTGCGAACAGATGAAAGACCTTTGGATATAGATTTTATCAGCAAAGAAAAGGGAGGTTGCAATTGGGGGGTTGACAAAGTGTTTTGGCTAGTGGTTGGGAGATGAATTTATCGATCTGATCCCCATCGTGTTATCTTTTAGATTATGTATTGTATACTGATCTAGGAAAACTCAGACTAAAGCACAACAAATTTTGGGGGCCCCTCTACCGAAAAAGTTGTGCATGATTGCCCGTAATGATGGTACAGGTTGGCCGATGTGTCTTATTTTTTGCTAACGCTTTATCGGCGTCCTTATATTATCGATCAAACCAATTACTTTAGGTCAATGTCTGAGTCAAAGTCAATCTAAAAACAAAGTGGATAGTCTTAAAAAATTTTTTTAAGGTTACAGAAATTCTGGTAATCAACACATTATAGGGATTTCTGTAACTAATTTTTGCGTACTTAAAAAATGTCCCCAATTTGTTTTTATGTATGTAATGACTGGGTTTGGTCCAAATTTACATTTTAACTATGTTTCCTCTTTTAACCATTTTCTTACGTATAAATGCACATTTTATATTCTAATTAACTTCTTTAACCTAGTAAAAAACATTCTCAACAGTTTGCAGTATATTTTTTTCACTGTTATTATTATAGATATAATGCAAATGAATATAAGGTGATTCTCTGTCAATTTCTTGGTTTAAAAATGTAAATTTTTCTAGTTGCAATGATGGTTTTTCCATATATTTTACAATTTATAATCTAGTTGTGTCACCGTTTTTTACCATTTTCATTCACATATATATGCGATTTATAACAATAGCAATGTTCTAAAACATCGTCCACACATTTGTGGTAAATTTTTCCATGTTATCCCATTGACGAATCTGAGGACATAATGAAACAAGCCTTTTGTGCTTACTGTAGCAGAGCATGTTTACGTCTCAAATTGGAAGTGTTATCCTAAAATATACATGATTCTACGTTACAATAATAAAAACAAAACAGTCTATCATAAGATTTTTCTTGCTATTGGAAAAAGGGGACTGCACCTACACTCACTGATTGACAAAGGATCAATTAATTTATAAAATTTCACTCTACCAACAAACCATATAAATGTACTGCTTCTTTTACGTTTTCAAGGTTAAACAGTATGGGTTTCATAGAAAAATCATGAACAAGCGTCTCCAAAATATATCCTATATACAAGAAAGCCAAGGGATATAGAACTGACAGGTTTTCTACGCAGTAAAATATATTTTAATGATGTTTCAATTAACACATTTCAATTTTTTTTTGCTTTTAAACTTATAAGCATAGTCGCTTTACAATTTCAAAGATATCCAAAAGTAAAATATTCTGAATTTTCTACCGATTTAACAGCAAAGTAATGACCATCCTTTATTTTTATACCAGTGTAATAAATATTTAAACAACCATTTCGTTTATATAGATATATGTTTATTTGTAATGAGTTGACAGTAATGTATGAGTTCGTTTTGTTTGTCTCTGAAGAAAAGTAATTTGGGAACTCATGGATCATAATAGATGGTGCTATTTCTGATGTAATATTAATAATCTTTGATTTATGTTGCAAAAATTGGTATAGAATAATTCTAATATTAGCTTTGTTGTAGTATATGTGTTACACGAACTAGCTCGATTTTTGTTTTATTATTTGTTTGACATTTGTTTGGTTTACACTGAGAAAAAAATACTGTAAACATACAAAAATGTTTTTGTAACGTTACAGAAATAAACAATTTTACAAAAAAAGTTTTTGTAATTCGGAACAGAAATCCTCATTTCTACAGTTACAGGAAATGTTCTAGTATTCGCAATTTTTTTCAACCAATCATCTTCGACTTGAAGTTGCGCGCGCATCGCTTCTAAAGTTTCGTTTGTGATCTGGATCAATTCATCGCCATTTAAAAATGATATAACGTTTTAAATTTGATACAGGTATAAAATATAAGTGAGTAACTTTTATTTATTTCTATTATACTATTTATAATTCTTATTTTTGTATTCGGCATTGTTCCGATTGTTTAATGTTTTATGTTCATGAACATTTCGTTAACATGTAATGAAGCCGACTCGGTGGCGCAACGGTTAGGGAGCTAGCCTTTGGAGCTTCTGGGTTCGGGTTCGAATCCCGGTAAGGCATGGATGTTTTTGTTTGTCAATAAATGTTGTTATTTGTCTATGTGTTTGTGTCATTTCTGGCGTTGAGTACAATAGACCTGAGGTCGCAGTGCTCGGCGAACTTGCCCCCCACCAAGAAAGTCATAAGTCATAACATATAATGGAAATTCTTCTGTTTTGCTAGAAAATAAGTAATAATAATATACATAAAAAAGTCTTGTAAAATTACAAAAACATTACATGTATAGCATACATAAAAAAGTCTTGTAAATATACAAGATATATATATGTAATGTTAACACAAATATATTAAGTGTTTTTACAGTACTATTTTTAGTAGTTATTTACTAGAAATTTTCTAGGAAAAGTTTTTTACAAAAAATATTTTTGTTATGGTTACAGATTTTTTTTCACAGTGTACCCTAACTCCTTTGCGGTACAGTATTGGATTTCAGATCATGATTTATATGAAATGTCTTATTTTATGTTAGTTGCCTTTTTGATTTATGTGGTACAGAATTTTAGATCGAATTACTTTTTCTCTGAAATAGGATTTTGTTTTGCCGATATCGCACCGTGCACAGAAAAGCGACCTATCGGCAAAAAGCTAGCTTTTCAGATTATTTTCTCCATTACATTTCATTAGAGAAAAAAAAGTAACCGCTAACTGTATCTCATCTATTTTACCAATCGATTTAAGATTTGCTCGAATCGCTAGATATTTAAATTTTGCATATTTTAGCCTTTATAACGCGAAAAGTCTTATTTGTCCGATAGGTCACTTTTCCAAGGACGGTACTATATTATGTTGGTGGATATTGAGAATGTGCCATATAACATTTTAAAAAATTACATAAATTTTGAAAAAATTCCTATTTTATCCCCTAGTTTATTCTTCTGTTCCCGTCACCTTGACGACATATCGTCGCTATTAATTATAACCAATCTCATTCAAACTCAATTTCCATTAACAGCTGGGTTTCATTTGTCGCTTTTCTATTTTCTACCAATAATGAAGCTGTCATTTACCTGTAGTGGACGAAATTGTCAAAGAGACACACCTCATTATTACACGATTAATATTATAGCTATGTCATCTAGAAATGTTATTTTATTGTCAATGACTCGAATTTTTTTTTATTTTTAAATACGAATCGTCGCGACGCAAATTACGTTTAGTTTCTCGTTTTGAATTTGTGCTGACTTTTTTTGCTATGTGACGAATCATTACTGAACGAATCCTTTTTAAGAAGGGTATTTTAATGGGAACTGAATAAATTGAAACAAACAATCTTTCACTGCTTATTTTGTTTTAGGTGATACCGTACTTATTACTGATTTTATATTATAACCTACGCCGGCCTCTAAATCTACTAGTAATTCAAAAGATAACACTTCGTGGATAGTTCATATAGCATAGTTTCGGCAAGAGTAATCAAATATTTTAAAAATATCTCTCTAAACCAATTATAAAAAATAAATAAAACTAGTAATAAAATGTTGGTATATATTTAAAAGGATCAATGTCCTATATAATTTTATTGAGCATCAATCTTTTATCTACTAAGGTAAAGACTTACATATAGTATTTAGCTAATAGCTACAGAGTCTTATCTTTACAAGCAATACACAAGATAAAGTACATCTGCGGTACTAAAAATATCATCATAAACACGAATGGAGAGTTCCCCGACAGGGTCCATTTCTGAGTAGAGTAGAAAGTGCTTGTGCAGAAAATGTCTGTATAACACTTTGTTTATACATTTTCCACAAAGTTTTGTTTTTTTACTGAGTTTAGTATCTATTCGAAAATGTTTATAAAACTTAAAATATTTTTAGTATAAGCTGATAACAAAAACTATCGTAATGAATTCAGGAAACCATATACTTTAAATGCAAATGTACACTGTTAAAAATTTTGTGCTTGGTTTCACCATGATGTTGGTTCCTAGTAGCTGCAACGGCTGAATGGTGAAACGTTCCACCATATATTTGGTATTCGGTTGAACCATTTCTCATGTTTTTCTTTCCAAATCCAGAAAAATGGTTCAACCAAACACCGAAAAAAAGGTGAAACATTTCACCAATCAGCCGTTGCAGCTACTAGGAACCAATATCATGGTGAAACTAACCAATATCATGGTGAAACCTAGCACCAAATTTTTAACAGTGTAAAATAATTCTGTAGCAGAGTTAATATTTTCTCATGATTTTTTTCAAGTCAGAAGACTTGTCTTTAAAAGTTTTGAATATTTCTTAGTTTATAAATTACTTTCGTGTGTGTGATTTTTTGAACTAGATATAGGTTACTAAATACTCGGTTAAGCCAGTGAAAGAACAAGTAAAACCGTAAATTATTTTTATCGTAAAGCGTTATACATGTTTTTTATATTATGCATATTCAAGTTTTGCCTAAAGTTATACTTTCGAATGAAGCATTTACAAAATTGTAAGTGGTAAAAAATGCATGATTAAATATGTGCACTTTAAAAAATATAATTATAAAGTTTTACCCCAAAATTGCAAAATATTTCTAAAGTATCGAGTAAATATTCAGTTCTTCAATATTAAATTTAAAATAAATCATTTTTATTTTATACATGCTATGTGGTTTTCTCCTTTTCAATTTAGTGCCTTTAAAATAGGCATGTATGAAATATTTATAAAAATCTTTCGTTAATACCATTAAAGAAAAAAAACTTTGAAATGAACCCAAGAGAAAATTAATATATATAAAAGGAGGAATTCCTAATCCTTTTTCGAAAGCTTTTTCTGGGAAGCTCCTAATCTTGCGCGCAACATTCTATCCATGTTTAACTACGGCCCTGGAGAATAGGATTTTTTTAATTGATTTTTTTATCCGAAAACTTGTCGGATTTCTTTTTACGGAAAATAGATGAGGGTGGGCTGCCTCCAAATGCTCGTTGTAGGTTTCCAGCAAGGGTATTGATCGCTCGAACCCCAAGAGCTCGAAAAAACAACCGTTCAATTAAAGGCTATCACTCAATACACAGAGAAAACGTAAAAATAAACCGGATGTGTAGGCGAAGTGTTCAATAACGATCTGCCATAGTAAAAGGTTTCTGCACAAAGAAGCTTTTATACGGGACTGACTTTAAAATTGCCGAGAGCGACAGAAAAAGGTTAAGAGTAAAAGAAAAAAGTCGTTCATCATTTTAACAGCTATGCGTTTTAAGGATGTTTTATGTTTATCGGAAGAAAATGATATTTCTAAAAAATGTTATGGCCATCGAAATATGTTTTTAAGACCAAGTGTCAAGTTGTGGTTTTATAATTGAGTAACGAGGTTGTTTTGGTTAGACCTTATTTTTCATAGGTCGCATAGAAGTATTAAAATTTTGTTAGTTGGAACAGAAATTGTATTGCTCAGCTTTGACAGATACCACAGAAAAAATCTATAAAAAATTACTTGAATTATTGGGGTTGAATTATAACACTATATATTATACGTTAAGCGATATTTCATTATTGTTTGTGCAAATTATAGTTTTTTTTACAAACTTTACATTTATATAGTACCGAATTTCCAACTATTCAAAATTTTTGAAAAGACATTGACATTGACAATAAAGAGCATTGGAGCAAATAGGTGGGTATTCTATAGAGGAAATGATAAACACAATAATTTCACTTATAGAATTTCTCGTCTCCCGGTTTATTTTTCAAAGGAAATTTAATTATTTTTTTCAATAATTGATTTTCAACATTTTTTTTTTTTTGCCTGCTCTTATATAAGCTAGATTACCTTAAAGTATTGATATGCTGTTTGGTTATGGGTGGATTTTCTTTAAGCGCCATGGTCTTATGTTATTTTTTGTTGATAACTAAGGCAGCGTCTAGACAGACTAAACCTGTAACTGCATTTGCCAATAGTTTCTAAAAAGCTGCTTTTTCGAGGTTTTACTTCAGTCCAATTTAAACATCCGTTTGGCGGTTCCCTTGTAATTTTCGTCAAGAGTAAATTCTTTTTAGTAAGTTATTAGAAAGAATGACGTTTGTGAAAACAACATAACTTCTTAAAAACACGAGCAGTGCAGGTCTTTTTTTAACGCTCGTCTTCGGAAAACTGATATTTTACACAATTTAAATATACAGTGACACTAAAATATCAGTTTAATTCTAAATTTTATAAGAAAATAAATATCAAAATGTGATATGCTAGATCGGTTTTCACAAAATAACTTTTAATTGCATCAAGTTGTTTATATTTAACCATAAGAAATAAGAACTTTTGTGTACATTTTTTAAAAATGAATACATTTAAAATACTGATAAAATCAGATTTTTTGTCCCTTCGATCATGGCTATAAAAGTTCTTTTTTACCTATGTCTTACCTATGAACTTAGTACTTTCACGTATTTACTAGACGTAGAATTAGAAAAAAACTGAGTACTTTAAGAGGTTTTTGGTGAATAATTACTAGCGTTTTGAAATAAAAGGATATATTATACTTACTTTTATAGAAAGAATTAAAAAACAACAACACAGTTACTGACAATTTTATTTTAAATCACACTTTTATCCGGAAGTTTATCGCTCGAATACCTTATATTTCGTTTATAACCTAAAAAAAAAGCATAACATAAACATTTTAATTTCTCCATAACTTATTTTCATTACTTTTTCCCAATGTAATGTTCACTCAAGTCATTTGAAAATCTAATTTTTTTCTCTATTTCTTATACGTCGATGATACGTCTTGAATACGTCGATGTTTATAAAAATGCATGTTTCTTTGTTGAACATTATTTGAGAAATGCTGTTTACTAACGTTTAGAAATTTATAATTTTCCGAAGCTTTTTTGACTTGTCTTCTTAAGCTTTTATAAAAGCTCCTACTTTTATTTTAAATAATTCACAAGGGCTTAAACCTTTTGGGATTCTTTTTTTGTTATCAAATCCTCATCTTGTCTAAGTCTTTTGTTTCTTATTTAATCTCCAAATAAACATTATACATATTCAATTGACTGCTGAAAAAAATCCATTCAATAAAACCTGATAGATTTTAATGGAACTGAGTTCAATGGCACTCTATCGAAATTAAAAACTTTTAATATACCGCAAAAGCTTTTAAAGACTTAAATTTTCAACCGAACATTACAAAGCCTATAAAATGTAATGCTCATTATCTCCCATTATTTTCCACTTCAAAGGTATTGTAATTTATTGCTTTTTGTTTTCGATCATTTCTTCAATCCGAAAACTGTGACGCTAATTAGCATTTCTTTGTGTTCAGAAACGAAAGTGTCATTAACTAATTGGAAATTAAACAAAAATGATATCCTGTAAAGCAATATTTATTGACTTACTGACATTTTTAAAATCTTTTTAATTTAATAGTGTCTTTTGAATAACTTGGTTTTATAAATAAAATTAGTTTATTTTAAAAATTTGTGAACTGTTTCATAAAGATTTATTTAATATATAGCTATTTATTTCGTTTAACTAAATAAGGAATCAATTACTAGTATTTTATAGGAAGTTGAATCTATAATTGTATGCTTATATCTATTTATATTTTGATAAAAAAAAATCGCTTTTTCTGTTATGGGAAAGTTTCTCACTATACAATGGAGGAGAAGCGTCATGGGGAGATGTCATGGAGAGATCTGTCATAGCTGGAACAAAACCGTGCTTTTCATACTTTGATTAAACCATTTTTGCTGCGAAACATTTTATACACAAGATGCAGTTAGTTAGGCTGAAAATGGAAACAAAAGCGGTTTATTCGAATTTGAACTGATAAAATAGTTAATATTTCTCAGTATTGTTTTTAACTTTTGGCATATTACTTATTTTTACAAAAGTAAAATTATATAATTCAGCTATTGGCTAAGCCGATGTTTGGATAATAAGGGTTTGAATAAACTCTAGAAATCAGAAAATTGGATCTCGACCTTTCGTTTAGATTTTAAGCTGATATTGATCCCTATTATTTATGGATAAAATAAAACACGACAAGTAAAACGGCTGGAAATATTTTCTAGATATATACTCTCTCTTGTAAGAAAATATCGCCTGCTTAACTTATACTTTCTCCTCCGATCAATAGTTTTGAATAAAATTGTATGCTAATATATTCTATTCAGGAAATGTCGAGAAGGAATTCAATCAATAGTACTAGGCGCCTGGATAATATTCAAATGATCCGATAAACGCCAGGAACTTTTCTCTTATGGCAGGAAGTTAATCGTTTTTCATGATAAATTTCAAATCTGGTTAATCTATTCCCCGGTCATCAGCATTCGTTTAGCTTTTTTATTTCTGTATTTTTTTTTTAGAATTTCATTTTAACTGAATATTAAAACACTTTGTATTTAAGTTTTTGGAGAATGTATTTTCGAATTCTAAGAGTTATTAATTTAAAAAAGATAGCATTTGCATTTTTGGTTTATTCAGTTCCATTAAAAATGCTTTTTAATCCACTAGAACTGCAAATTGATAACCATCACTCAAATTGTCAGTTTTTTTATTTGCATAAAATACATAGTTAATGTATTAAAAGAATGGGCGGGGATTTATAAGAAGCTAACTAAATGTACCTTTAGGAAATAGTTTCTAGATATATACTCTTTCATGTATATAAAATATAGTTAATGTATTAAAGGAAGAGGGGGGGGGGAGAGATTTATAAGAAGATAAATATCAGGGTACCTTTAGGGTACATTTAGTTATGTACCTTTGCATTTAGTACTACTTTCACCTACTTTGTCCCATCTATTTTTCTATTTTTTAAACCAATTTTTAACGCATATAGAGAATATAGTAGTGCAAATAGATACCAAAAAGTATTGTCAAGATTAAATTGTTTTTTTTATCCTATGCTAAACTGTTCTAACTTGTCTTTAAGTTAAAAGAAATCATATATTTACAATGCAATTGAAATGCATCACATATTTTAATTATATTTTATTATATCCTAAGTTCAACGGCCTGAGTATAAATCCTTACCAATGCATCAATGTTCTAACTATAATTAAAAAAGCTTACCACTGACAATAAAGACACGTTGTTTTAGCTAAGTACTATTATGATAAAATTACTATTTTAAGATGTAGCCAGAAACACTGAATGTAACTTTTCCTTCTAAATCAATTGTCAGCATTTTTTACCTTTTTTTTTAATCCTATGCGGGGGAGGTATCTTTCTGTCTGTTTAGCCACACCTTAACATATCTCCCTCGTCTACTTCTCTCTTTTTTTTTTTATTGCAGGCAATTTTATTTCAATTCTTTCATTCTTATGCGCACGTTTTCTGAAACGAAACAAGCTGATGTATTTATTATTAATAAATGTTACAGCGTTCATTTTTCAACTGAAAATGAATTGTCATATTTTGATATCGCATCGTGACTACTTTTCGTGGAGGGTATTAATCAAATTTCTGACTGTTCGTAATTTGAGGTTCAATGGCTGCTAGTGAAAGTCATAGGAGAATGAAACATTGGAGATATTAGGAACAAAACCGTTATAACTTTTTAAAACGCAAAACGCGTATTATAAAAAGTACTTTAAAAAAATAATTTTGCAGTTTGCTTTTTTTATGTTTCCTGTATATACACTGTTAAAAATTATGTGATTTGTTTCACCAAAAATATGGTTCCTAGTAGCTGCAACGGCTGTGTGGTGAAACGTTAAACCATATTTTTGGTATTCGGTTGAACCATTTCTCAGGTTTTTGTTTCCAAATCCAGAAAAATGGTTCAGCCAAACACCGAAAAAAAGGTGAAACATTTCACCACACAGCCGTTGCAGCTACTAGGAACCAATATCATGGTGAAACCAAGCACAAAATTTTTAACAGTGTAGAAAAAAATGAGCTACAATTTAAATATAAAAAGAAGAAATATATAATAAAATTTATTACTTTTCATTAAATTAAAGATTTTTCATTCTTTTGATTTAGAAAAGCTTTTTATAATACCATAACTGTTATTTATAAATTAGTTAAACGGAAAAAATCATCGTGGCCATGAATAAAAGAGGATTTATTGGAAGCATTTTTCGAATAAATGTTTCAAGTTTATAATTTTACACTCCGCGCAACGCCGCTTAATGTTGTTTTAAAGAAAAAAGACCATTTACTTTAGTGCTAATCTTAAGTTTATTTAAAATGTTTTGGAAAACAAGATTGAAGTAGTAATTTTTCTTTTTAAGTCTGACACACACGTAGTTGAAAATAAATAAATGAGTTAACATTCTAAAACTACTTGCACATTTAATAGGAAAAGTAACTGTCGTTATGTGCGTTTCTTATTTAAACTAAAAAAAACATACATTTCGTTTAAAAAATTGTTGTGGTTTAACAAAATCAAGATTTTTTCTTATTTTTGATAATGGAAAAAACGCAACAGCTTTTATTGAACATCATTAATTGTGCATTCAAGATGATGATAAAATGCCGTGCTGAAAATAATCATTTAGTAGAATTATTGTGAGATGAAGTTTATTTATTTGTCGATAAGTGATACTCTTCAAGCCATAAATTTTTCCTCTCTTCCAGAAAAGTAATTAGCGAATTGTAGCGATCATTTGAACTTAAAAAATAATCATGTTTTTGATTAAAATGAAGAAATGTGTTTAAAATGGAATGTAATTGAAAAATCTATAAACATATTATTGGTATTGCTGCGAATTCGTTTTCAATATGTTAAATCTCTCTTTAAATGTATGTATTAAAAAAATTAATGTAAAAATTAAAAAAAAATCCTGAAATATATGCTTTTCCACTTACTTTACTAACTTAATAAGTTATAAGTTTATACTTATTACAACTTATTAAAATCTATAGCTAAGTTCTTTTGTTTGTAAATCATAATTTAGTGTGATGTGATTTTGACGTATACATTGAATAAGATAGTTAATTCAAGAAAGATTGAACATTGAATTTAACAGATGTATTATTGAAATAATGTGTGGTTTGCAGAATTTAAAATTGAAAATAAAAGATAAACAATTGCGTATAAATTATCATAACCGAAACCCCGTTTTCCCCTTTTCAAAAGAGAAAAACCTTCTTTACATTCTAAGTTATTGAAGTTTCATTGAACCCTTTTCTATTTTGGAGGTTCTTTGCCTAAAATTTTATTCAAAATGTGTGAATAAAAGCAAAATGGTAGATAAACTTCGACAACAATCGAAAGGGAAAAGAGCTCTGTTTAAACGTTTAAAATAAATATGCAAATAGCTTTAGACTACATTTTACGAATACAAAACTTAACATTTTCAGAATAATTTGAATTTTCCTCAATATTTAGAAATGAGCTTTGGTTCTATGCTTTCAGATTTTGAAAACTATATTTTGATCATTTAGGAATGAAGTCTTTATTTTATTTATTTTCGTGTCGTGATTTTTTTTTAAATCATTTTATTTTATTCGATATGAATGATTCCATTCTATCTCAATTCCAATGATAAATAATATAACTCAATACACATTCTTCTCATAAATTCAGAAATGCACGTATTGAAACTTGAAAGTAAACTAATGGAATACTTAATCTAAAACGAGTAGACATGCAATTTGAAAACACATCAAAACATTTTTATGCATCGAAAGGAACACAATTCTTTGGTTGTAAACCATTTTCAGGAAAAATAGTAAAACAAAAATCAATAGTTTTGTAACCTCTCAAGATTTTTTATGACCAAACAAACTTTTTTCTTGGATTCTTATTTAAGAAGACCCTCTATTTTCTTAAGACAAATCGAAAAATTTTAATGTTCCATTTTCTTAAAACGATCGAAGCGCAACGGAAGAGAAGATGGAGATTTCTCATTTTCTTTTCTTCCCGAAGAAAAAGCGCCACATTTCTCTCATTGCTGCAACCCCCGACATCTTTATTTTTGATGGGAAAGAAGAGGACAATTTTTTTTTCTTTTTGAAAACGAGTAAAAAAAATGGCGCGTAAACACAGAAGAAGAGAATGAAGGTCTTTGGGAACCACTCCCGATCCTCGAAAAACCTTCCAAGATCGAAAAAGAGTTTTATTCTTTAAGCTTTTGAGACATTCGATTTTTTTTATTTCGTGGATAGTTTATTTTACGTTTTTTGCAAATAAAAAACTCAAGTTGGGTAAAAAGAAACATCTATTGTGTTGTTAGTATGTACTTGAAATAACCATGGTAACTAGAAAGTACTTCCTTACTTTAAAAAAAAAGAACGTAAGTGGTTGAAAATGGTTTAAAGATTAGGTGGGAAAGAAACATATGCTGTTAAAATAAAATTTACAAATATATATAATGAAAAAAATGTATGAACTATAAGCTTTTTTTAAAAATAATTTAACTCTTTAAACTAAGGAGATGAAACATGGATTGAGTATCCCCAGTTTTATTATATGAGATATAAAAAAAAGCATAGAATGTAAGTTTTTATGTTTTTAAAAGATGTGCGGAACAATAATTAATCCATGGATCAAATGCTGTGAAATAAAAAAAAATTAGGTCCATTTTATTTTATGAATTGCTTTATTAATTATATATTTTTAACAGTGATGCTCAGTCTCATAGAGCTAATGAATTAGTTTTCAAATCGCACAACTTCTAAGAAAATATTGGTTTGTCATATAGACATTTTTTCACCAGGTACGAGAATCATCATAACTGCAAAATAAAACAAATTTGGATGGAAAATATCATATGGTTATTTAATTATTAATTTTTAGGTTTTAGTTAAAGCAAAATGAAACAAATTTGAATAGAAAATCATCTGGTTATTTAATTATTAATTTTTAGGTTTTAGTCAAAGCAAAATAAAACAAATTTGAATAGAAAATGTCATATGGATATTTAATTATTAATTTTTTAGGTTTTAATTACCCAAAATATTTCAAAGGGGCAACACTAGATTTAAACTTTATGAATTAATTATTAAATAACTGGATGCTATTTCCCTTCCAGATTTGTTTTATTTTGCTGCAATGACTATGCTCATTCCTGGTGAAAAACATTTTACACGTGAAATCAATACTTTCGCAAAGGTTACGATTTCAAAATAATGCATTAGGACTGATCAACGACTGAGCATCCCTTTTAAGAAAATTATTTGAACTTTGTTAAGAATACATTAATACAACTTTTTAATGGTTTCATGCTTTTTTTTACTGAAAACTTGTATTTCCCTTATTGCAAAAGTTTTAATATATTTTTGTGCAATAATTTGTTTTAGATTTATTTTTACTTTGAATGATTAGTTTTGATGGGATACTGTGAAATGAAAGTTTTTTATACATAATTTTGTGTTATATTTTCTATGTCCTATGTCGTTCCTTCATATCGACGTTTAAACTTTATCTATTTTAACAAAACCAGCTGAATAGTTGTCTCAAACTCTTTCTTTTAAAATAAACCTAGAATTCTTCATATATGCATGAGCTCTTTAAGTAAACGAGCTATCAAAACTTCACAATAGAGTTACTTTGGTATTTATTCTAAGAAATATCTTTCTATGCACAAAAAAAACATTGTTCAAATAATAGCCATGCAGACTGGAAGACCAACAAAGTTGGGTTGGTAAACACCCACTTACATGCCCAAATCCAGTTTTATAGATGCTTCTCTTCGGACAAAATAAACATTATCTTAAAGTGGGGTTTGGTCAGTCGCCTTATAGAAAAAGATTAGTGTTTGTTATTTTTTATTCTCAGTAGACCAAACTTTGACTCGGAACTGATAGAAAAAGTCCTTATCACGAAAACGCGATGTGATCGATTAAGAAAGGAAGCATTTAAACGCTACTAAGTTTTTGTCCGTATAAACTATTACTTTAGGGGTAAAAAATAAACTTTCCGGTCAATTTTAAAAATACTACGAATAATAGCAATACATTTGTTTTAAAATTGTTTTATTCTTATTAGGATTTTATGTGTAATAAATTCGTTTATCTGCATTGGTTGAGTTTTATACTTCTTTTTTGTGATCAGTCATTTTATTTCATCTATTTTTAATACATTCAGAATAATATTTGAGAAGAAAAGAGAAAAGTAACTTTTTCAAGGGAAAATGCAAACTTTTTGTAAGCAATTAACAAACGCTTATGTGAAATTGGAGTTAAAGGGTGATACATTTAAAAGTACACATTTTAAGCCTAAATTTTTTCGTTGGAGATAGTGCTTTCTATCTTATATCGGTACAATGTGGTTTAACAATATTGTGGCTTGAACATTAGGATAGTGTACATTTTTCAGTCATATTTCAGTTATTATTTACTTTTTGAGGTAAACTTCTATTCGTCTTTAAAAAAAATAGTTATCAAGAAGAATTTCGTCGAGTATATGCGTCAAGACTCCTTGAGATATTTTGCTTTCTTTGGATATGGGGCTTTATTTCTTATTAATGGGCAATGTGGTTTAGCAATATTGTCGCTTATGCGATGAGCAGTTTTATTATGACGCATATTATGTATAATAAAACGAACTAATTAAGTAATATTATTCTTTTATTACAGCTGAGGAAGGCGAGGAGGATGAAGACGTCCCCGAACCCGTATATGTTCGTGCTGGTGCCAATGTGTCCCTGCCATGCCCGGCGGGCGAGGGGTCTGCCCGCAGCCTGACCTGGTTCAAAGACTACCGCAAGATTGTGGAAGTCAACGACGAACAGACTACACTGTGGGAGGCTGAGCCACATGTCAACATGCTAAGCGATGCATTGTTCTTGCGAAATGTGGTATATGGGGACTCAGCTGACTACCAGTGCACTGTGAATGATGAGCAGAGGGCTACTCTCAGGCTGCTTGTGCAAGGTAACTAGATTTTTAAATGTGACTTAACGCTTTGTCTCTTAACTCTCAAGTGGCACATGAAGCCACGAAAATGGTATTCTATCCCTTCCGGACAAGCGCTGTATCCCTGGCGCTCTCCCCAGCTTGACCGTCCAAGACTGTTCCTTTGTTTTGTAATCATTTCTGTCGCAAGGTCAATCTTTGTTGTCCCCTTTTCTCCTTCCATCGGGTGCCTAAGTAAGAGTAATGAGAGCTGAATCGGATGGAGACATTTGTAGTACATGTCCTACCCACTGCCATCTTCTTTTCTTATTATTTTGGATGCAGGTTATTTACTATTGTTTTTCTCATATATTTCAGAATTTGTTAATTGATTTTCATACTATGGGTTTATTATTGTGAATTCAGGTGAATGAGCTTGGGACTCATCTAAAAAAAATCATATCCTTCCAAAATTTTTTAGATCGACTATTGAACACATTGCGGAACTCTGTTACTCCCCATGGTTCAGAACTGTCAATTTTTCACTTATATTCCAGAAGCGATTTTAAATTCTAACAATATCAGTTGGACTTTTGTGCAGGAGATCGCATATAGTTCTCAACTTGTTTAAAGTTGAACACTTGGATTTTTCCCTTTCCACAATTCGAAAGTACTTGTTTGGAAATAGCTATTTTTATTATATATTTGTTATCTACACAAAAAAATAACATTGTCTACCTTTTAATATTTTATTCATATGCACAAAAACATTGACTATTTTCCGAACCTATACACGATGTACCTTGATAAAACGAAACCCAACAAGAACACTACGAATAGACCAAGCCCTACAATCATTAGGATACCGTATTGATTTTAGGGGGCATTCAGAGGGTACACCTTACATCCGTCTTTGACGAGAACTTCATCGAGTCATGTAATGAAGACCGAATGCAGGGTTTCCCTCCGACCGCTCGTGCAAGGTGATTTGATTTCTATGGGATAACATATCGATTTTCGGGGGGGCGTTACGCATTCGGATAACTTACCTTACCCTCGTCTTGACCGTTGGGATCGAAGCCATAGTGAAAATGCACGGTGATATTTTCTCTTTACTCTATAATTTAATAAAGATGCCAATTGTTTCTAAGGGGTTTAATAATGCATAAGTGTCAGATTTTTTTATTATAACTTGTGTGCCGTATATATGAGGATTGATGGTCCCTCAATCAAATGCAAACTTTGTATATTCATTGTAAACGTTAACTATCACCAGACCACTGTTAAGCTAAAAATTTACTTCACGACTAAAATTCCTCTGTTAAAAAATATTAGACTTTCGGGGTTTTTTTTTAATTATGGCAAAAGATGCTTGTCAAACAATAATTCAAGGATCTTCACACCGCAAACAGACATTAGATATTGCCAAGCAAACTACCAAAACAAAATTGACAATCAAAATTATTTTTTGTATAGCAAGCAGCTAATATGTTTTATTTACTTTTATGCGGATTGACATTCTGTACATGTAAAGCTACCCAGAAGTTTGCCAATATATATATTTTCTGAAAGCAAAGAGCTGCTTAAAGATTTCTACTATCGTAGAGATATACACTCTTAAAACAAAAGAGTGAAATCCACTCCTATAGGGGAAGTGCATTTCCGGCACCGGAAAGGAGTAGAAATTAACTCAGGCTGAGTTAAAACCGCTCGTTTTAAGAGTGTAGGACGTAGATTGTTTTCTTTTATTTCTTTTACCCACTCCGCAAAAAGAGTGAAATCCACTCCTATAGGGGAAGTGCATTTTCGGCACGGAAAGGAGTGGAAATTAACTCAGACTGAGTTAAAACCGCTCGTTTGTTTTAAGAGTGTACTACGCCTACAAATCTATAAACCTATGAGAAAAACAATTTATACTTTATAATTAAACTATTGAATAAAAGCCCAATAAAAAGTAGTCAATTTTCGTTCAAAAAAGATAATTTTCTAATTTAATTAACACATGCGTCTAAGATATTATAATATTACTTCGAAACTAAAGAAATACGATGATGCATAAAATACTTTCTTTAATAGTGAAACTTCAGTTTTTAAGAAGAAATGAGTATAGATTCTATTTCGCCTCAGGGCATATGAAACAATTAGAGCAAAGTATTTAAAGACGGTTTATTCTACTTTTTACCAAACAAAATTATCAATTTTCTTGTTATTTTTTTTATATTTTTGAATGAGGGAATAAAACGGTGTAGCGTTATTTCCAATTTATTTATATAAGTTCATTCGAAACTACTGGATTGAAAAAACAACATTTAAATGCAATTTCTAGAAAACGAAACGCGAAATATTGAAATTTTATTTCAATATTTCGCACGGTATATTTAATATGCCCCATTAATTTAGTAGCAATGTAGTAAATTGAATTACAATAAAAACGTTAACTTAATGAGGATGTTTCCAATGCAACTCAAATAGATTTTCACATGATAGTTTTGAAATTGAATTTCAAGATTAAGGTTAGTTTAAGGTATTTTGTCATGTAATAAAAATAATTTTTGAAATATAAACTCCATTATTTTTACCACCATTAAATACTACCCTCTTTACTAAAAAGATATTTTATTTCAATTTATTTTTAGTGGTACTTTCAAATTAACGCTGTTTTTACTGCTAATTTTAAGTGTTTTTAACTATAAACCATTAGTTGCATAATTTAAAAAAAATTGTGCACAAATCTTAAAATTAGCAGAAGTTAAGTTGAATTCATTATAAATATTCGTTTATAAATATTCATTTAAAATATTCGATAACTACTATTATAATCTGATTCAACGTGGATTGTAAGAAGAATTTGAAAAAAAAGAGAGCATAAAAAATCAAAAATTAAATCTTGATTCTGTACTGTCATTCAGCCTTACCATTTACAATTACCGTAAACATTTTTCCATCTAATAAACTATTACATCCGACCACAAATAAAATTATCATAGATGTTTACATGCTCACAATTATAAGGACAGTTAATTTTTTTTATTATTTTCCTCGTGTTAATTATTTGTGGTGCCTCATTTTATGCTAAACTAATCAACTGTCATACTTTGCAACAAAATTCCCTTCAAAATACTGTATGGCTGTGTCCTGACTACGACATCAAATGCCACCAATGCAACAAAACTTGGCGACTTGGCATAGTCAGCCACATGCTATTGCATCGCTTGGCGCCCTTGGCGGTCGCCAAGTTTTGTTGCATTTGTGGCATTTGATGTCGTAGGCAGGACACAGCCTATGATTATGATCCCATTGTGCATCAATGCTTCCCTTAAACTTTTCAAATGTGATAGATTGTACCTCATTTGCATATATTTTTCTAAAAAGTTAAAATATTACTTGTCCTCATAATTATGACAATCTGTTTAATTTAATGCGAATACCTCTAATCATTTTTAACGTATTTATAACAGACATATAACACGTTACTTTGTTTTTTTTAATGACTAAAATGTAATACTTGATATAACATATTTATTATATGTGTCCAGATGATATTGCTTTTAATTTGTTCAAAAACTATATACCAAATAGTATAATTATTAATTTAAAGTTTCTAATAACTGAAGCTCATAAGTTAACTAGGGACCTAAATATATATTTCATAAATTTAGCTGCTACATGATTTCTATCTTATGCACAAAATTTCTCAAAAACATAAATACTCGCAATTCATTGCCACTTACGCCATTCTCGAGTACAATTCTTTTCTTTCATTTTTGCTTAAGAATGAAATAAAAAATGGTTTTATGTTAGGGCTTTCAAATTGAAGATTTTCTTCTTGAAAGGGTATTAAAATAAGCTATGCAGTTTTTTGAGGCTCTTTTCTGATCAATATCAAGATGGTAAGAAATTCCCAATAGGTTTTATTGACTTTCCAAACTTAGTTTTTTTTTATCCGCCCGCATATTTTTAGAGTTTTATTAAATTTATGAAATCCTTTGCACAAAAGCAACCAGTTTAAGTTTCTTTAAAAAAAAATTTACTCGTAAAAACTCTGCCTAAAGGAAATGTATTTTTAGGTTTATAAAAAAGTTATACGTTTGTATAAACTACATTTGAAAAGTAAAATTTCGTTTCATGAAAAATTATTAGAAAGAATAGAATAACGGATGATGTATAATGTCTAGTTGAGCGACTCAAAATTAAATAAAAAAAAGGTGTGAATTTAAACATAGTGTTTGTATTTTATACGGTTAATTACACAATTGCAAACACTTAATTGTACTTTTTTAGATATTTTATTAGCGTTGTTTTTCAGTGTAGTTATTAAATGTTTTATTTAACTCTACTCTTTGTAAAGAATTTATCTTTAACTAATTGGTTTGAAATAGTTAAAACATTTCGGCCATGGGCATGTAAACTGCAGTAACTAGACTAATTATTTGAACCATTGTTCTAAACACTCAATAACTCTTGCCTATAAGAAAGTATACTGAGAGACTGATTATTTCAGAGCAAAAACGGTTCACTTCATTGTTGTGGTTACTGCAGTTTACCAGCCCACGGGAGATTTGTCGATACATAACATTGACATGAACTCGACTTTCATTGACATGTAACATGTGCCATTGTTTAATGTAAACATTACCTTAAATAGTTAATAAATAATTGTGGGTTCGTTTTTTATTGACAAAAAGCAAATTTTCTCTTCACTCTTAAAATTGTACCGCTTATATAAAAACAGAACATACACTACATTTTATGTTACTACCGCATCAAAAATTTTGCCACTTTTAATTTTTCATTTTAGAGTAAATTATTATTATCGTGGTTGATAAATAATTGTGGGTTCGTTTTTTATTGACAAAAAGCAAATTTTCTCTTCACTCTTAAAATTGTACCGCTTATATAAAAACAGAACATACACTACATTTTATGTTACTACCGCATCAAAAATTTTGCCACTTTTAATTTTTCATTTTAGAGTAAATTATTATTATCGTGGTTGATAAATAATTGTGGGTTCGTTTTTTATTGACAAAAAGCAAATTTTCTCTTCACTCTTAAAAGTGTACCGCTTATATAAAAACAGAACATACACTACATTTTATGTTACTACCGCCTCACAAATTTTGCCACTTTTAATTTTTCATTTTAGAGTAAATTATTATTATCGTGGTTGATAAATAATTGTGAGTTCGTTTTTTATTGACAAAAAGCAAATTTTCTCTTCACTCTTAAAAGTGTACCGCTTATATAAAAACAGAACATACACTACATTTTATGTTACTTCCGCATCACAAATTTTGCCACTTTTAATTTTTCACTTTAGAGTAAATTATTATTATCGTGGTTGATAAATAATTGTGGGTTCGTTTTTTATTGACAAAAAGCAAATTTTCTCTTCACTCTTAAAAGTGTACCGCTTATATAAAAACAGAACATACACTACATTTTATGTTACTACCGCATCACAAATTTTGCCACTTTTAATTGTTCATTTTAGAGTAAATTATTATTATCCAAGAAGAGTTTCATGAAATCATTCATATACATTTCATTTTGATTTCTTATTTGAGAATCATTATGAATTTAATTTAAATTAAAAAGAACGCCTTTCATGTTATTCCGCACGAAAATATCGATGAATTTTCCAGCCTGTCAAATCCACAAAATTCAATCTTCTACAATCAATTACATCCCGAAACTTTTAATCAAACCAACTTCGGCTCAATGGTATATCCGAACACAGCACCGCGCGCTATCACATTCATTCGTACTTCCTCCGCCCCATCAAATCGTTCTTTTCGAATGTCAAAATTGATCCAACACGCAGAATTTTATGATTTGAATAAGAAAGGCGGGATGTAAAAAATGGTCTTTGGAGCAAGTTGAGAATATCTCCTTTAAGGTGGGGTCGGATCGGATCGATCGTAATAGATTGTTCACTGTCCCCACTTGCACGAAAGGTAAGGGCGGGGAGCCGCTCTACCTACCGTATCAGCACGCACGAGAAGCCTTTTTGCTTCTCCAAGCTTTTGGCTATGTTGAAGAATAGTGGTTAGTTATTTTTGTGAGTTAAAACGAACAATTTGTTGTTCTTTGGAAAGTCGTTATATTTCTATTTGTTACTTTTAAATTAGTTGTTTTTAAATAAAAATGTTTGAGGTGGAGATATTGCACCATACACAGAACAGTGACATTTCTTTAGTCTTTTAAATCAATAACATAATATCGACAAACTGAGGACATTTTTGTTTATAACTCTAATATATGTTTTGCTTACATTTCCCTTCCTGCTTTCGAAGTATAGCTGTGCAGTAGTTTCCGCTAATTTTATATTTAATGCTTTTGCATTTGTTTTAACAAATAAATTATGTGTCGCATTTAAGTTTTGAGTTTTATTATACCTTTCACTTTAACAATAAAACAAATTCTGCAGTGAAGGGCTTCTTCAAAAACTGAAATAACCAGAACCGAAAAATACGCTTCATGCAAAAGAATATGGGCATCAGATCCCTTATATTTTCTGCTTAGTTGCGGCATCAGTATCAGAGAGATTTATTATTGGGCTTGGACTGAGCTGTAATAAATAAATGCCCGCCGTGCGCTTTGAGAAACTGCCCATTAAGACAAGTTATGCTGTTCCTTTTCTTGTGATATTATCTTTTTCTTTGTTTCAAGGGATTGTTTCTGGTTTGCGGAATATTTGCGACCGCGTTCAGTGGATTGTTTTTGATATGTTTATTGATTCTCTCTGATTTTCTAATTTATTGATCGCTTTTCGTATTGTGGTGTGGCTTGAAATGTCGGCCAAATGACAGGCGTGATTTATAACTGGTCTTTCCATGTGACGTGTCTCGAATTTTATGTTAAAAGGTTAAAATGGCCATGTGTTCTAAGATTTCCTCAAAATGATTTGCTATTTTTTTTAAAATTTCATCTACATTTTAAAGCGTAAAAAATTTATGGCATAAGTAATATATTTTAGTTCTTGTGAGAGTTCTATTATGAGATATTTTGCAGCTTTCTATAAGAAATGTATTTTTTCGGATTTTTTACCACCTTTTATATTTTAAATGTTTTATTGGGAACCGTCATTTAAAAACATATAACGAAATTCTTCCACTAAGTATGATTACTTATTATAATATTGATAGAATAACAAAAGCTGGTGAGAATACAGGGTTGGAAAAAAACATGTTTTAAAAAAAACATGTTTTTTTTGGTTTTAAACATGTTTTTTTTGTTTAAAACATGTTTTTTTTGTTTTAAACATGTTTTTTTTTGTTTAAAACATGTTTTTTAAACAGTTAAATTTTGGTTATTGAACAATTTGTATGAGTTTTAAAAAAAACACGGTTCTTTTTGCGTTTTGGTCTTCTATATTTACTTCCATCCCCAATAATTTTAGGCATATGCCTTGCATCTTTCTTTGTCGAAGAATCATAGAATACAAGAAATCCTTCGATTATCTGGCGATTTGGTGTCTTCCTTTGGTTAAATCAGATGATCTAATAGAAGAATTTATAAACTAATAATGTAATAGTTTATGTTTGGTATTATTTTAATTAACTAAAATTATGTACCACATTGATAATTAGCATAAATCGGGGTTTAAAAAAAAATTGTTTTAAACATGTTTTTTATTACTATGTTTTAAACATGTTTAAAACAATTGTTTTAAACAAAATGTTTTAAACATAACAACCCTGTGAGATTATATAAAAAATCAATTTTTTTTAGAAAATTTTGTGCTACGAACTCATCCTTTCATTTAAACTCTATGAAACTCTTTTTAAAAAGGGCAGAGGGTATAGGTAATTAATTAAAATAAAATATAATAGTCATGCATGACACTCTAGTTAATGATGTTAAATAAAAAACATTTTCAACTTCTTAAATACACAAATCTTCTTATTAAGAGTATGTTTGCGAATTTATAGAATCTCAAAAATTGAGAAATTCTTCCGGTAAATTACCAACAGATTTATCCTTGAAATCATTGAAATTTTAATTTTGTATCTTCAAAAGAAACTAAAATAGAATGTTATTTATTCTTTTTTTTTTCTTTTTAGATGTTCCGGATCCGCCAGGGATGCCCTTAATTATAAGTTTCACTTCTCGGTCTGTCAACTTGTCTTGGGCACCGAGTATTGATAATCATCACAGTCCTATATTGCACTATATCATACATGTTAGGTAAGTAGCATTAAAAAATATATTAAACAACCCTAGTTAAGGGCGAATATGAACCCGATTGAGAGCGGTAAAAATTATTTTCTTAACCACATTTCTCCGTATTTATTCAATATTTTTTACGAACGTTTTTTATGACAAATGTAGCTGACTTAGAGGTCTCTATAATCCCACTCTTTTGAAATGGGTTTGAATATTTTGTGTAAAATGATTTATTGAAAATTTAAAAAAATATTCGTGCCTTTGTAAAAATATTCAATTCAGAGGGAGAAATGTGGCTTAGAAAATATTTTTTCTCCGTTGGATTAACACGGGGGCACTTTGGTTTGGAGACCCGCGGTCATTCGGGCTCATTCGTCCTATAAAACCTATGTCAGAAAGTACTCATTCAGTGTTGCATGATCTAATAACTTCTCAGATGGGTTTAACTTAATTAAAATTTGGGTTTTACTTCAGAAAAATAATTACTGATATTTCCACTAATACTGCTGATTGAATTATTAGTTACTGATTTAATATAACGTTATTACAACTGCCATATTGTTTATTGCTATACTTAATACTAAATTTGTTTATATATAGTTTTAATTTTATCTTTAAGTGAGTTATCAAAGTATTGTCTTTGGATATCAATTATAGTTATAATATATTTTTTTTGATTAAAATCCCTTATGATATTGAAAGACTAATATATCATTCCAGGTCTAGTAAAAGTTTATCGAAATCAATCGAATCATTTGTCTTAACTTCAGTAATTATGCCCCCCAACTGTTATTCTATACATAACGTAGTCTACAAATCAAAACCTATATGAGATAACAATCCTTATTATGTGTGTTTTTTAACTACATAATTTTTTTCTTTTTATGATGAAATAGTGAAATGATTATTGATAAGATGTCTTTATATCTTAAGACAGTTAAATAATTAAAAAAAAAGCAGCTAAACTCTTTTTTTAATATCTAATAAATATATTGATTTTGGCTAATGTAATTAAATTTTCCATAAATATGATGTAAATATTTATAAAAAAAATAATTTAATGCTTGTAATAAATATGATTCCGTAGTTCGGATTTTAAAATATCATAAGGTTTTAAATCTCAAAAGTATAATTTCTATTTTTTTTGTTAGACAAAACAAAGCATTGTAATAAAACTTGGTATGAATTAAAAGCATGCCTATAAAGGTTTCTTTTCATGTTAACACACGTGTCAAAGTAGATGTGGTCAAAATTTATGTTGTGTATAATTAAGAGTTAACTGTTTTTTTTACCCTTAATAAAAAATTTGAATTTTGTTCTATTCATTTAAAATACAATAACAAAAAGAATATATTTTTAATGAGAAATGTTACACATTTCTTTCAAAATAAAATTACAAGTTAATTACTTATTAAATGTTAACAACATGAAAGAACAATCACAACAAATTACTCTCTAGCCATATAAATTACTTTAATTCTTGTATTTAATCTTCTCGTAATGACTTAGAACAAACTCAATTCCCATAGAACATATAAACCAAGACTGAGATAACTTTCTTGATAGAGCTGCTACGAAAAGTTGTGTTTTCAGTAACGTGCAAAAAAAGAAAATTATTCAAGCGTGCCTCCAGTACTTTCCAGATTGTAAGAGAGTGATCATTCATTTATATGCGCATCCCATTGTTTAGGAGATTAAAGAATTACGTTAGCTAAGTGGATTAGATCTTTAGTGTTCCATGTAATGCAGAATGAAATGCCAGACATTTGTTGAATTCTAATTAGGAAGATTTAATGGTTGGTTATTAAGGAATGTAATGTACGTTATGTTTCTTTGAATAAATAATCAGACCCTTAGGGGTAATGTACATCATTATGGTTTAGTAGTTGTAAAATAGGAAGTTTTTAATGTATTACGAAGAAATGTTTTAAATCGTAAATTTTCGATTTGATAAAGGTGATATTTTAAAATTAATTGTAATGTTATTGTATATACTATGTAAGGATTTCGGCCGTAATATTTTTATCTGGAATTTAATTTTAAGAACGATTTAATTTGCAAATTAAAATCTTTAAAAAAAAATTTCATTCAGTTTCGGACTTATACAATGATTAATGTTGTTATATCGAACTGCTATTATGGGTTTTTCTTTGCAAAAGCTTATGAAATACAAGAGTGACAAAAAAATTGCTTTTCTACAAGACAGTATTTTCTTCGCAACTCCACTTTATTTTCCTCCGGAACTGGGTGCGTTTTTCCTTTTTTTCAAATTCTGATGCGAATGAAACAAGCAAAAGCTTTGTCGCAGCCTGGAATTCAATCAGCCAAGATCAAAAAGAGTTTGGATTAAAGACTTTGAAAAAAGCTCTCATAGAAAATATGTAGACTCAAGAGTTCTTCCTAAGGTTCTTCCGGAAAAAAAGAAAACCTCGAATAGTTCCGCTCTTTTTGTGAAAAGTTTTTTATTGCGTGATAGTTTGTTGACTAATGCGGAATCTGAAGTAATTCATCTACAGCCGTAATGCTGAAATCTAATACGGGAGGATAATTAAAAAAAAGAAAAAGATTTCCTCATTATGACCTGTTCAGAGTTATTTCCAACAATGCGGGGTATTTTTTGTATTAGAACGGAGGGTAGATGTACGAACTTCTTATCCAAAGAGTAAAAAAAGAATTTGTTTATTATTTAATGCATTTTTTTTGCCAGTAGTAGGCTGCGTGTGGTGGTTTTTCTTTTCTTTTTTAAATATTTCGTTGATGTAATTGCACTTGTCCGTTGATAAAATGCGATATGCGGTCCAGCTTAAAGTATTGGGGATGCTTAAAAAACGAACTCTACTAATGGCCTTTTATCAAACATGAATGGCACAGCGGGGTGCTGAAAAGGCTTGACAAGAGGGGCTGAAAAAAGGGTTGTGACGAAACAAATGTTAAAAAAGCACGTCAAACGAAATTGAAAGCAGCACAGCA
Organism: Oedothorax gibbosus; assembly: GCA_019343175.1. Classification (NCBI taxonomy): domain Eukaryota; kingdom Metazoa; phylum Arthropoda; class Arachnida; order Araneae; family Linyphiidae; genus Oedothorax; species Oedothorax gibbosus. The sequence continues at coordinate 85,900 of JAFNEN010000225.1, forward strand.
ATTGCTGTGCTTAGGATGACGGCTGTCCACAACCAACGCACATTTTGAAATAGAAATTTTCAACCTTATATTTGCATTATGAGATATTGGAAGAATATTAACAATTTTATTATTATTAAAAAACTATTTTGGCGTTTCCTCATTTAGATTTAAAACTAATTACTATTAAATCGAAATTGAACTATAAGAAAATTGACATTTTATTTAAGTAGCGATAAAAACAAAACATTGATTTATTAAAAATTTGATGTTTTACATGCCAACAAATTTAAAATTGGTTAAAATTTCATTTAATCACATTAGCCTGGCTATGCGAATGAAGTTACACCACTTACATTAATTTCATGAATACACAAGGCGTTCATATAAGTGGAATTTATGGAAAATACAACTAATTTTGTTGCTTCACATTTTTTTCTGAAGAAGGTATTGTATGGAGATGTGGTCAGCATAAACAGCTGTATATTTTTAGATTGAAGAAATCTGTCATCGCGTCCCACTAACAGTTTGATAGCGTAAACATTTGCGATAACTTTCTTGAGATTAAACCTTAGTGCGGATGAGGCATCAAATGTCATGTTTCGTCGCTCGATTCTGCATTATATTGAGCATTATTAAACCAAGGAAATTGTATTAAAAATATTTTGATACCATTAAGGGCGCTTACATTTTACACTTTTTGTTATGGGATAACTTGGTAAATTATGGCTACACTTCATAATTTACTAAGTTTCGCCCATTTAATAAGTTTGTCTTTTTGCACGAGAGAGCACCAAAATAAATTGCCTAGAAAGAGAGTAAAAGGATGAAATGGACGTGCATGTTTTTATAAAATAAGTTATCTAAGATTTATAAGAGGAAAATTTATGTTAAGTGGTTCCTATTTGTAACTCGCTTAATGTTTCTTCCTAATTTTTTAGGAGACTTATAAACTGGTTTTGTTTCTTGTTTAAAACGTATGCAGTTTTTTTTGCGTATAAAAAAATGTTGTGGATTTTTTATAGAAAAAATATACTTAATTTGATGCAGCTTTGCTAGTCTTTTGAAAGAGAAAATAACTCATTTTCAATAAATTGTAGTTATAGTGTCGTACTTTATTTTCAGAGATATCAAATAATTTATTTTAATGTGGCGATCCTTTTAATTACTGGAACTTTAAGTAAGATGATAAATTAGCAATCATATTAACTATACGTTTTTTTCACTGCTATAATGATTATTAAAACATTTTATGTATTAGTTTGAAATTATGTAATCAAAATTTATATAATATTTTAATTATTTAGTTCAATTTTATAAAATTTTTAATGTTTAAAACATATTTTTAAGATTCCCTATTACTGTTGTTGTTGTTGTCGTGTGCCTCCAGGACATAGCCTGGAGGATCGAGATTTTTAACTGTCAATAATTGTTTATATACATTTGTTTCGCCTTTCGCATGCTTCCAAACATCCATTAACGACTCAATGCAAGGCAATTTACGAGGCTGTAGTTGTACCTTTCGCGTATGTTACCATTCGAATGTTAAAATGCAACTCTTCGTTGTTACAAAAATATGTTTTTGCAAAATCATCCGCTGGATAATATGCATGGCAGTACTTCACGGGCCTTCAATTATTACTTTGCGAATCCCTAACGGATTCGAGACTAGGCTTGAGTAACCCCCACCCCCATCGAAAATGTCTAATTCGGAACGTGCCTGGCTTCGTAAGTGCATTCGCTTGTGGGTGTAGTCTAGTGGTGCTTCTCAGCCCATTTATTGCTGCCACACGTGCCCCCTGGGGCGATTAATTTATTCAAATCGAATCAAGGTAGAGAGCGAGCTTCGTAAAGTGTCCAGGTGAAGAGGCGAGTTGGCCAACACCTGTAGGGAAGATGATATGCCAATCCCAACACCGTCCATCTTGATGAGAGATGAAGGGGGACATGAATTTCCGAAAACAAAACTAATTTCCCCAATGTTAACTTACGGAGAAATGTTAACCAATGAAAATAGTGTTTCATAAGTAGCAAGATTCATCATTTCCTAAGTAGCATCTATAATCGTCAACCTATTTTTTCCAAACTTGCTGGTTAGCTTTGGTATTGATAATCCCCACGTTTGTACTTTAAAAAAAATGTTCTAAGTTAATTAGAGCGTTTTTTATAAGCTGACAGGCAAAACTATGCTTTACTGTGGATTCAATTAATTTTTTGAAAAACAATACCACAAGGATTTGGCTACACACAAACAGGAGAATTATCAATACCTACGCATACCAACAAGCTAGGTAACAATGGATAAAAAAATTGTGGATGCTAGTCATAAAAAACACTATCCAATTTCTCCTTAGGAGTCGAAGGAGTTAGTTTCGTTTTCGAAAATTCATGCCCCCTTAATTATGCGTTTTTGTGGGTGGGAATTTGTTTATGGAATATATATTTTCTTCGAGCGTTTTTTAGTTCTATTCAAATTTGCATTTTATGAACAGATTTTTTGTTGTTTTGTTAATACATAATTAATTACTGCAAAATTTAAATAATTGGAATCCACAAAAAATTCTGATCCTACTTATATGACCACAAATTGATTGGTCTCTGATCGTGTTCATAGGATCCTTAGTTGGGTCTGTCGTATATGCTTTAGGGAAGGGCAAAAAAGTCAGGTCGCCCAAGGCGCCCGTATCATCCTTCAAAGGTTCTACTATGGGGAATATCCATAAAGCGTATAACGTTGTTTTGAAGTTAATTTTTGGCTGTTGGATGCTTCATTGATTATCACAACATGTGGGAAGCGTGCCCTTTGGAGACCGAATAAATTTCACAACGGGAAGAAAGTCGTATAAAGTTCGTTTTTAATGTTCATAGTATGGAGAGTGTAGGATACTGTAATGCCAATTTTGTTCTTACTGTATTAGATTTCACTTTCTACGTGGTGCATGATATGATATTTCATTTTATTATAGAGTAGAAGTTAAACCATATTGAATGTTGTTTTTAATTGTACATAATTTTTAAATTTTGGAGCTTTTATCGAGGTTGTTCTAGGGAGTATTTCTAGAAGAAAATTCATGTAAAGTTTAAAAATAATTGTATGGAATTAAATTTCTTAGAAAAATAAATCTCTCGAAACTTTTATATTTGAACAACTTTTATACTACTAGGAAAATTCCCCTACAAAGTCCTTCCTTTACACAACATGCATATCTATATTGAATTGCAGCAGATCAAATATTTTACTATTTTAAACCCCAAAACTTCTGTGGCAATTACACGTTGCACATGCACTTTCTCAGAGACCTTGTTATGACGTCCGACAAGTAGGGGACCGAACATATATAATCCCACTGGTTCTCATTTTATTTTTTAGTGAAAAGTTTGTTTTAGACCTGATGTAGAAAAGGATAACATCGCTGTCAAAACTTTGATTAAATAAGATAACTTGTGCAGGTGTATTTATAAATTATGAAGATTACACAACTAAAATAAAACAAAAACATTTTGGCAAGATGGCATATTTAACAACGCACTGAGATTAATCTACTTATTTCTCTAGACTAAGAAATAGACATGTAGTGATAAACCAATTAGTGATATCTGATGCCACTCGCAGACATTTTTAAATCTTTTTTTTTTTGCTATCACTTTAGTTCTAAGATAACGACGAAGTAAACAAAATGTCATTTGTATAAACCCTCGTTTTATATGCAATTTGTTTCGAAAATGAGGTTTGGGTCTGATTGGAAAAATCTAAATAGTGCGTTGAAAAACAGTTAACCTTATAAAGGTTTCAATACGAACTTTTTTTTAGATGTTTAAAAATATAGATATGCGATAATTATTTCGTCGTACTGTATTGTATAACAGCGTTTGAATATTACTATTCACTGTTCTCTAGCAAGTCTAAACAGTATTTTAGTGTATAAAAATAACTTGTCAGCACTAATATATGTTTTTAACTATTTGTAAATACTTTTCAAATTGGTCGTAAGAAGTACATATTGTTTATGCGAGCAAAAAACAAAAGCCAATTTTTCATATAACATATATTGCATTAGGTCTTTTGAAATATTTTAATTTGCATGAATTTTTAAGATTTTTACTCTAACAGTTAAAAGATAACACGAAGTTCATTATTTAATAGAAGGGCATTTTGCATGGAAAGTAGTTTCAATTGTACTTGATAATGTAATCTGAAAGTAAATTAATGAGTATTGCGATATTATAATAATTTTAATTTACGAGGCAGGATTTTTGCAAGTAGACGAAAAGGATTTATTGACTTATTTTATTCTCATTTTAACAATTAATTTCTTATTATGTATGAATGACAATAAAATAAACAAAAAATATTTCGTGTGAAGCAGCTTTTAAAAACAGGCGTAGCATTAAACAAGAAAAAACTGTCCCATAAAATTTTTTAAAAATATTTTTGTTATGTTGAAATGTGTAACCAATACAAATTGTTTATAGTATATTTACTTAGTGTTTGCATTAATATTATATAGATGGCAGCACCACTTTAATTATCAACTGGGCGTGACTTAATCACGTCATATTATTCTTGTAACATCGTTGGCAATCACTTCGAATAAAACTACCTGTGTGTGAAGATGTGTTGTTCTGGAGTCCTTCTCCTTATAATTTATTTAAGATGATTTAACTTAACCAAATAGACTTTTATAACTTTATTTTCCAACAAAAGATTATGAGACTGAAAGCTCCTGCTACCTCAACACTGGATTTTTTTTTTATTTGACTTTTAAACTACAGTGAGAACTCAAAACGAAACTTCAACAAAATGGCAACGAACGCATCGCTGACCGTTGTGAAGCTGAACAACGAAAATTACCAGCTATGGAAGTTCAAAATGGAAATGCTACTTGTAAAAGAAGATTTATGGACAGTAATTATAGATGACACTCCTACAACCTTGACCGACGCTTGGACGAAGAAAGACAATCAAGCCAGAGCGACGATATGCCTGCTAATCGAAGACAACCAAATCGAAAACATTCGAGAACAGAAAACAGCGAAAGAAATCTGGAACAAGCTGAAAAGTATCCACGAACGAGATAACCTAACCAGTAAGCTGTATCTTCTTAGAAAATTGTATAGCATTAAATACAAAGAAGGAACTTCGATGCAAGATCATATCACTAAAATCCTGGAAATTGTCTCCAAGCTGCGAGCGGTTAAAGAAGAAATCAAAGACACACACATCGGCGCACTTCTACTATGCAGTCTACCTAATTCCTACGAATCCCTCATCACAGCTCTAGAAGCGTGGCCGGAGAAGGAATTAAGCCTAGAATTGATCAAGAACAAGGTACTCGACGAAGCCAACAGACGTTCCGAACGAAAGCACAACCAGAATAGTGACGCAGCAATCGCTTTCAAAACAAGTAAATACAGAAATAAATACTGCACGTATTGTAAAAGAAATAACCACGAAACGTCTGAATGCAGGTTGAAGAAAAGAAACGAATCGAATTTTGAACAACCTCAACAACCGTCGAATTATCGTGATCAAAAGCAACCATTCCGAAAGAATTTTACCGCCAAAACCATTTTGAATTTGAAAAAGGAAGTAGACGAAACGAATTCGCGATGCACTGACGTCACTACCAGGAGAGAAGAGAAACCGCAGCGTCCCCCCCGGAACGATGACGTCACAGCCACAAGAGAGGAGGAGAACATTTGGCACTCCGCCAACAACACCGGGAGAGAAGAGCAGAAGGAAGAATCGCGCACGCGCAGTAGGAAGAACGAAGAGGAGAACCGTTGCTCGCTCGACGCGGAAGATGTTGTTGACATTTTGAAGATTGTAAACAAAGCCGAATTATCGCTGAATTTAAACAAAGATAGAAAAGGCACATCGAACTTAGATTTCATTGTGGACTCGGGTGCCTCATGTCACATATCGAACAATATTGACTTTTTCAACGAAATTGTAGAAAATAATGATTCGGTAACTACAGCTTGCGGAAAGAAAATATATGCTGAAGGCATAGGAAAAGGTTACATCAACTGCCAGTTGAAATCGGGTGCAATTAATAGATTAGAAATTAATGATTGCTTATTTGTACCAAGCATCGAATCTAATTTGCTATCCGTTCAGAAGATTATAGGGAAAGGATACCAAGTCAACTTTACCGAGCATGACTGTCAAATCAAACAAGGCAAGAATATAGTCGCTATCGCAGACAAAGATGAAGACGGACTTTATAAAATTTATGATAAAGAAAACCATGTAGTGAATCTGGCAACCCAATGTAATAACAAGAACTGTACAACATTATGGCACCAAAGACTTGGTCATCGAGACAATGCAGCAATCATCGAAATGTGCAAACATGGACTTGTTCGTGGACTAAAGCTAGACGACTGTCATCACGATGACTCATTCTGCGAAAGCTGCATTAAGGGCAAGATGTCTCAAACTAAGTTTCCTAAGAAATCCTCGTACCAATCCAAACAAATCCTGGATTTAGTTCATTCTGATATCTGCGGGCCCCTCGACACTACAACCCCATCTGGAAAGAGATACTTCATAACTTTCATCGACGACTATTCAAGATACTGCCACACATACCTACTGAATTCAAAAGATGAAGCTGCAGAGAAATTCATGGAATTTGTAGCAATGGTACAGAACAAGTTCAACAAGACACCAAAGATCCTGAGGACAGACAACGGTGGAGAATATATCTGTCATGAACTGGAGAACTATCTGAAGAAGAATGGCATAGAACATCAAACCACAGTCAGGTACACGCCAAGTCAGAACGGCACTGCTGAAAGAAAAAATAGATATCTGGTGGAGATGACGAAGACGATGTTGAAAGATGCCCAACTTGACAACAAATATTGGGGAGAAACCATCTTGACAGCAACATACCTCCAAAACAGACTGCCAACCAGATCAACTCAGAAAACTCCTTTCGAACGATGGCATGGATTTTTACCCTACATTGGTCATCTTAAAGTCTTTGGAGCGAAAGCTTACTCCTACATCCCAAAACAACTCAGACGAAAGCTCGACGACAACGCAGAAGAAGGTGTGTTGGTGGGATACAGCACAACGACCAAAGGTTATAGAATTTTAAACCCAGCCACAGAAAAGATCACAATCAGCAGATCCGTAAAATTTAATGAAAGAAGTAAACATCTCGTAGATCCACCTACAAATACCTCAGATGAAGAGATCAACATCTCTCTCAACTCACAAACAACAGACTTCGAACCAGAGCCCATCCTGAGGAGATCACAAAGAGTCAGTCGACCACCAAACAGACTCACGTATGCTGCCAGAGTAGAAATTTCACAAGCACCAAACTCCTGGGAAGAAGTCCAGAGACTTGAAGATTCTACCAAGTCAAAATGGATCGCAGCAGCAGACGATGAATTCAAATCACTTGTGGAGAACGAGACGTGGACCCTTGTCGACTTACCAAAGGGAAAGAAAGCTATAGGTTCAAAGTGGGTTTTCAAAGAAAAACACCTTCCAGACGGAACTGTTACTGAAAAAGCTCGACTGTGTGCCCTCGGATACTCTCAAAGACCTGGAGTTGATTTCGACGAGACTTTTAGTCCAGTCACCAAACACAGCACTATAAGAGCCGCCTTAAAGATCGCCGCTACACAAAAGATGTACATCAAGCACCTCGACATAAAAACAGCCTTTTTGTATGGTAAACTTGAAGAAGAAATTTATATGAAGCAACCTCGAGGATACGAAGAACCAGGGCAAGAAGATAAAGTTTGTTTACTCCAACGATCAATTTATGGATTAAAACAGAGCTCAAGAGTCTGGAACAAGACAGTAGTGAAAACCTTCACCGACTTGGGATTCAAGCAAGGAGATGGAGACTCTTGTTGTTTTTCAAGGAAAGAAGATGATTGTCTGACCATCATACTTCTCTACGTAGATGATGTTTTACTAGTAAGCAACTCGGAAGATAAAATAGAAGAGGTCAAAGCAAGACTACAGAGCCTGTATACAACTAAAGATCTAGGAAATCCGACTCACTACGTGGGACTCCAAATTGAAAGAACAGAAGATGGAAGTTTCTATATACACCAAACATCAAAAATCCAGCAGCTGATCCAACAACACAGTGAATGTGATCAACGTAAACAAACATACACACCGATGTCAACAGATTTTCGCAAACAAGTCATATCCGATAGCGAGCTGCTATCACCAGAGAAGAAGACAAAATATCGTGAGATTATTGGTGCTCTATTATACATCGCAAACTGCACAAGACCCGACATATGTGAAAGTGTGAGTGCTCTGTCACGACATGTTGAAAATCCCAACAAATATCATTGGGAAAGTGTGTTGCGAATAATTGTTTACTTGCGTACAACAGTTAATTTAAAATTGTTTATCAGTGCCAACGATAATCCAGAAAGTATTGAAGCGTTTTGTGACGCCGACTTCGCCGGTGATTTGATCGACTGTAAAAGTAAGAGTGGTTTTATTGTTTATTTTGGTGATACCCCAATTTTGTGGCAAAGCAAGAAGCAGACTAGCACTGCATTATCTTCTACTGAAAGCGAATTCATATCTTTAGCTAATGTTTCAAAAGAAATTCTTTGGTTGATTAAATTGTTTAAAGATTTTCAATTTCAGAACATAACACCAGTAACTGTTTTTGAAGATAACTTACCTTGCATAAACATGTTAACCAATGAACGTTTTAATTCTAAATTAAAACATGTAGATGTTAAATATAACTTTGTTAAAGAAATGATTCATAATAATATAATTGATATTCAATATTGTCCAAGTAATCTTAACATCGCTGATATGTTTACAAAAGCATTACCTAGAAATTCTTTTATTGAGTTACGATCTAAAATGCTTAAATAATAATTCATATTTTTTTATTGTGCTTATAAATGTATAACTATTGTGTATTGGTTAAGGGCAAGTGTTGAAATGTGTAACCAATACAAATTGTTTATAGTATATTTACTTAGTGTTTGCATTAATATTATATAGATGGCAGCACCACTTTAATTATCAACTGGGCGTGACTTAATCACGTCATAATATTCTTATAACATCGTTGGCAATCACTTCGAATAAAACTACCTGTGTGTGAAGATGTGTTGTTCTGGAGTCCTTCCTTATAATTTATTTAAGATGATTTAACTTAACCAAATAGACTTTTATAACTTTATTTTCCAACATGTTATACAGTCCCTGGACAAATTATTAGACGCACTGTATTTTTTTAAAAGTAATTTTATGTTTCTTAAGAGTTTTATGCAATAATGGTATATTTAAACTACATTATTATTGATTTTTATTTAAAAGAATTGTTGTAGACAACATATTTGTATTTATTTTTAACATATAGCTCCTAGAAATGGCCTTTTAGATATGGCCTTCCAGCTCCTAGATAAGATTATTAATGTGTGGAATCATAATCCTCAAATACAGGAGACAGTACAGTCTTGCATTGATAGCAGGCCGCGCAGAATTAAAGCTTTGATAGCGGCTAAAGGTGGCTCAACTAAATATTGACTTTTATTAACATTAATTTCACTTTTCTTTAAAACTTAATAAACTTATGCTTTTCTAAATAAATGCTGTTTTATTTATGTCAAATACATCGGTAATTGATTGGACAATATAAAAATAAAAAACAAATCAATTTAAAATAATAAAACGGTACAATATCACCCGGTAATTAATATTTTACATGAAATCTTGCAGTGCGTCTAATAATTTGTCCAGGGACTGTAAATTAGTATTTTTCTTCTTTCTAAACAAATGATGTGTTTTATTAGCTAACACATTCCCATTGTAATCATGTACCGAACCAAGTGATACAAGTGCTACTATTTAAAAGACACGCACACTGCATATTTATCCGAAATTCTATCTCCATTTACTGGTGGGTCTATCATCCACCCTCTTCTCTTTTATAATTTGCTAACAGCTGGCGCTTCTTCTATCCGGATATTGGGAGGGATGTTCAATTCTGGGGATTTAAAAGATACGAAGCTTAAGTTCTTTTTAACCTGCTTTGTCATTTTGTAATGTCATGCTTTTCATTATAACATGCAGCATTGTAAAAGTGTTGCGATGTATTCTCAAGTATTTAATATGTATTTAAATTTGCATTTCTTTAATATTTAAAATTTTTACTATTTATTTTTCTTAAAAAATGTTTTTAAGTTGTTTTAATAAACTTTAATACCTTCGTTATTTCATATATATTTTCTATAAAATATTAAAAAAAAACTTTTCACTTTTATATTTCACTTTTTAATACTACTGAAATAAATGATATGATACAATTTTATTTGTTATGATACGTCATAATACAAAAAGGTTTATTTTTTTGTCTTTAACCGTAAGTAGTAATCATATAAAAAAAGATTTATTTGCTGAATAGAGCAGTTGAAAGAGTGTAGACATAGAAAAACGGCTTTATAAAAATAACGCCTTCCCTTTCTAACAACTTCCCCAATCCCCACTGTCTCCATCCGGTGGGGGAACTATATGTGACCTGGGGCTCAAAACCGAAGACCAGGGCAGGGATTGGTATGGCACATAATCGGGATAATGTATTGGGATTAGCGCGCGTTCCAGAACATTACTTGGTATAGGCGACAACACTGAAAGTGAATTAGTTGGGATGGCTCGTTACTGTCGAAAAGACTAGTTGGTGTGGTGGCTATAGGTGTTCATAAATTAAAAGAGAGGTAATTTTGGTTTTTTGAAAGTGGTAGTATTGCGTTTGCTAGTTTTAAAATTGTTGGAAAGTATTTCAGAGTTTTAAGATTTTAAATGGAGATATTATTTTTTTTACATGCGCCCTAAGTACACATTAACATGTAGCTTTGACGCGGCAGTGAAAAATACCTTTTAGTGGTTTCAAAAGGAAATGAGTTTTATTATATGGGCCAAAATTAGTTTTGAGCTTCAAATATATCGCATCTGAACGTAAAAAGTGATATTAAAGAAGAAAAACTTTTATTTTTCAAACATAATACATTGGCTGCCAAGGGGCCCCAGGGCCCTTCCACACACATAAAACACATAAAATTATACAATCGAAATCATCAAGGAAAAATTAAAAGCAACATTACAAATTATACCCAAACAAGGGGGAACGAAACAAAAAAAAAATAACAAAACAGAATCTAACAAAATATTATCGCATTAAAACAAGCAGTCACTTTTCCACTTTTGGTACAATATTAAATGCATTTAAAAATTGCCAAACAAATGATATTCTCTTGCGTATATGTATTACAATTATACTTGGGAAAAGCAAAAAAAATGTCGTGTGATACAGGCCAATAAAAAGGACAAATATATAAAGGTGACTGTTTTCTAATTTGAGAAAAACCCAAGTATAGTTTAATTGCTATTTTTACTTGTGAAATCAGATTTTTTTTTTTAACTCAGTCATTAAAATAATTTGCAAGGTATGTGGTAAGAATATATATATAACTTTCATATATTTTGAAAATTCGATTATCGTTTCAATTATTTTCTTTTTATAAAACAATAAATTCACGTATAAAATACAAATTAATTGTATTCTGCAAAGATCTTTCATGGCAAATCTTTTACCGTTTTAATATTTTATCAACTAATTGACATTTATTGGCTTACTAATATTGCAATAATGCGTTTTTAAGAAGCATTTTGCTGATAAAAAATAATTTTTTTAAGGCACAGTTTAATAGTTGTTTTCTCTTGAAATTTCTTTGAAAAACAAGAAAAGTGCTAAAGACTCTATGAATATCAAAAACAGTTAGGTTTTCTCTCATTTATAGGCACAACACAAAATCTCATATACACAATCCACAAATATAAAAGCTAAAAATTATTTATACCAAAATCAGTATCGATTCTATTGTAGCGAAAACTATTGGAGTTTTCATTTGTTAAAAGAAAAATACAAAGTAATAAACTCGTCGCCTCTACTTCTAAGACAAACCAAATTAATTTCTTAGTTTTCTTCCTAGAAAAAATCGCACATATCCTTAAAATGAATCTTAGCCCAATTCATCTCGGAAAAGCAAGGGCAATTGAAACTTTTATTTCAGAAACTGTATAATGTAAAGCTAAAGCCTGATGCATCCTTCGGGTTTCTGAAATAAGAGCTTCAATTAAGGTCTACTCAAGATGTCATTAACCAGATGACCATAACTACTCAGTAAGACTTAAATGAAGACTGAGAGGGAGATTAGATCCATTTTCTTCTTTATTTGTTAGCTTTTTTCTTATGTAATTTTCAGCTGATAAGAATTGTTGGCAATTAAACGCTCTGGATCCTGTTTATCCCAGCACTTCTTATAATATTGCCTGAAGCCAAAATTTTTTTTAGTGTAAGTCAATGGGTTGAGGTGTAAATTGCACAGGGACTTAGTGCTACTTTTTTTTCGGCCAGGTGAGGAATTTTATTTTTTTATGACATACTTATACAACTTTACCAACTAAAATGGATAAATGCATGTGCGTAAATATATTTAAGCATGAATATGATGGTGCTGAGTTTTGAATCTAAAATATTTAAATAAGCATTCAGGTGTTTAAATTTTAAGCGTACCACAAATCTATTAATTTGTTTATTAAGTGAGTTTTACTGATTTTTTTTATTCTGATAAATTTCGGTAGCCCAACTCTTGTGGCTGAAAAACTAAACATAGGTATTTTATTAATATTCACATCTTTTTTTTACATAAATAAAGCAGAAAGATAATAATGAGCAATCAACAATTTCTAAAATGAAATAAAAAAAATCTAAATGTTTGAATTGCAAAAGTTCGTGTTTAGTATTTAAATCATTTCTTGAATATGTTTCCTATTTAGCGTCTGGTTTTGTGTTTAGATGAGTGTTAAGCTTTGAAATTCCGTTTTGCAATTATATAAGGACCAGTCTATTAGTATAATAAAAAAAAATTGAAAAGAAATATATAAATTTTTTCAAAAGTTAGGCCCAAGGAACATAAAATTAAAAATTATGGTAGAATTGCCCGTCACAAATGATTAAAAAAATCGTTTTCGAGGAAGTTTCTTTTAAATTGACGAAGTGATTAAGAAATGAGTAATTTGTGTATCTTTCCGTGATCACATTACGATATATCATTTAAGGAAACATCGCAATTAACCTTGACCGAACGTTTGGGATAATTTATGATTTGCGTAAAATTTCAATAGAATTGTTTATTTAAATTAGTAGGTATTATTTTACTAGAGACTCAATCTTCAAAGCAAGCAGTTGCTTTTGTTGAAATATATATCATTTTATCTTAATTATCACCTTTATTTCTGTCAAACCTCTGTGAACTCGCTAACTTGAAACGTCGCTTAGGATGAACTGAAAGCATGTTCCTTTCCTTTTACGTTTTTGATTAAAAAAATTTACTTAACGTGAAGCCCCGTTGTACATGAAATCCCGCTTAGCGTGAATTAAAAATTATGTACCTTTCTTTTAAAAATGTACAAATTGAATAGAGTTTTTGATGAAATAGGTTATGAACATTGACAAAAAAAAGCGATATCTTTCACTTTTTTTTCACATATACATTTATATAATTGTTTTTCCTCTAAGTAAACATTATAAATTGTATCATATATTACCAATATAAAGTAATTAGTACTATTTTTAAAGTATTTCCAAAATTCACTTCTTAACAGTCTAAATATTTTTTTGCCATTATCCAAAATAACAAACTTTGGTGAAGTATAAGTAGTCGGGCTTAAATAACTTTCTTTCTCTTGCGAACTATAGAGTTCTAAAATACATTGTTCAAATTTCTATAAAATTTGATTTTAAATATGCATTACTCTTTTAATGAAACTAATACATTACTTTTTTTAGAGAGAAAACTTTTTAGAATCGGTGACTTAACATCCATGAGATTAAATAATTAATGGGAAGTTTACGTAAATGTAATGCTTACTTAAATGTAAAATTACTTAAATTTAATTCTAATTAAAAAAAATTGATACTACAATAAACTGAAGGATTTTTATCATTTAAAACTCTGAGTTACCCAAAAGTTATTATTATTATTATTATTATTATTATTATTATTATTATTATTATTATTATTATTATTATTATTATTATTATTATTATTATTATTATTATTATTATTTTCAATTGCCATATATTGGATTTTATCAATGGTTATAATAGCCTTACATCTAATTGAAACGTATGACTATCTATTAAACATAAATATTCCTACTTCCATTGTTTCGATATGCTTCCTGAAGCAAGTAACTTGACTCGCCTTTTTTGACTTCTGTTTTCCTATCCTTCCTTTAATAAGAAAATCAATTGTTGTGCCCTAAGTATCATTTTTATTAGCCTACTTTACTTTTTTTTAATTCGAAAGAATTAAAAAAAAATGAAAAAGTAGGTATTGACATGCGGTCGATGTCCGTCTGTCTGTCCGTACCCCCCTACCAAAATCTATCATTCGGATCTTAAAAATTCTTTTTTGGTTAGAAAGCTATGACCTCAGAGACCAAACTTTCATACTTTTTGTCCGCCTGTCTGTACGTCCGGACGGACATAAATCTACTATATGTCGGCGAATTTCCCATCGAATTAGCATTGAAATTCAATTTGGAGTCATTTAAATTATTGTTGCCAAATCAACAATGGCATGAGAAACTTTATTTATTTAAAAATATTTGAAGCAAAATAATTGTTTCATGAATCAGTTTGGAATGACGTCATAAAATGAAGCACAATGTGATTCTTTGATTGTTCATTAATTGTTTACCAAGCAAGCGCCAAGGCATATTTTTTGCATACAATTATGCTTAGTGTTAGTTTACATTTCTTATTTTTTAAATCAGTTCGGAGTACTTTCATGTTTTTTTGTTATTAATAAATATTTAATTCTTCTTCGAACTACAAATAAATCGAGCAGACGATAAATAATATTAAGTTAATTTGCGAACGAATATTAAGGAAAATAGTTGATTTTGGCTTTTAGAAGTTTAAATTATAGCTGGATGCTGCGTTTAGAAAATTTTTTTCGAATGTGTATATGTAAATCTAGTGTAGAAACGGTTGTTGATGATATTTACTGCTAGGAATCTAGTTGTTTTCCTATTAGAATTTCCGTAAGTATTTAAATAACAGGAAAGTAGGCTATTTTAGTTTTTTAAGAACTTCTTGTTTTATTTATTATATTTTTTTTTGTGTGGCGATAAATGTGTATGCTTGTTTCCATTAAAAACTTTTTTTCACAATCAATTTTTTTAATTGGTCATTGGTTTTTACTTTTTATAATTCTATTTATATTTTGCCTGACGTTTTTTAAACAGAACATTAGAAATTTAATCTGCTTTAAAGTAATTACTTTTCAGCAAAATCAATTTGCAACCAAGCCTTTACTTATGTTTTAAAATTCAATAACTGCGCCAAGTTTTAAAAAAAGGAAAAAAGTATAATCAACGTTAACGGTTTTTTGAAAATATGATAATAACATACATTGTAACAAAATATTAATTATTATCTTTCTCTTGATAGAAAGTTTTGAGTTTTTATTATATTTTTATTTTCGTTTAGTGGCTGTACGTTTATATTTTTATCAAGTTTGCGATTTTAAAATAAACTACTATGGTATTGATCGTTTTAAAGAAGTAAAAAAAAATATTAAGTTCGATATATTGTCATGTATGTACAAAACCGTTAAATCGACGTCTTTATATGGGTTCCTAAATCAAAATGACTTCTAATTCTATGATGATAATTTCTACATTAGTTTGGGACATCTAAATGATGACTATAAACCTGATAATTTCAACTAGTTTTTTTGAATGACGCATTTTAACGTTATAATCTTTATTTATTTTATTGGTTGTCCAAAATAACGTCGTTATGTGATTATTTTCATGCCTTTATTGGTTGGTTCAAATTGGACGCTATTATAAGATAGTTTTGTTTCTGTTATTCGAAGAATTTTATATAGGTGTTCATTAAAGCAAATATATCTACATTTTTATGTGAATAGATAAATTTTAAGTTGAATCTGTAGTTTGTCGTCTTTTGGAAACTTTTGTTCATTTAAACTAATGTCGCACTAGAGCTAAATGTCCTTTGGTATGTGTTGTTTTATCGTTAGATTATTTTAAAGTAAATTATAAACATAAAGTATAAAAATAGTATAATTTATAATTGATATATAATTTTCTAGGAAAGAGAAAGCAAATATAAAAATTTATAAACACAAATATAGTTCAATCCAACAACTGTATTGACTTTTTAAAAATATTTATTTATTATAACTTATACCATTTAACTTGGAGATTTTTTTAAAGCCATTTTATTGCATTGTGGTATTATTTTACTGTCGTAAAAAACACATTTAATGTCCTTTTTCGACTGTTTGAACAACATTTAAAAGACAAGTTAAACTGCTAACTGATGTGCCAGTTCTGGGTTTCATTAACCTAGTCACTTGACCAGGGTTCAAAATTACTAGGCTTACGTGTCTGAGTAAAAGCCGTCTCTGAAGTTTGAAATAAGCATCCTGAAACTTTAAAACCAAACCATTTTACTTTAATCACAGATCACTACCGTAAGAGAAATTAGATGGATCCACTTATGTGTGTGTGTTGTCTGTTGTGTCTGTCTTACTTGACGAAGGTTTATAAGCGGGTCGCTGACCAAGCACACAAACCTGAATATATATGTATACCAACCAACCAACCAACACTACCGTAAGACTCCCCTTGAGGGACATGTCTAAATTGTGGAGGTGGCGATAGATGGCAGCATCTGTCTTGTATGTGTGTGTATGTCGTGTCCGTCCTTCTTGACGAAGGTTTATAAGCGGGTCTTTGTGACCAAGCACACAAGCCTAAAAATATATGTCTCCCAATCAACTACCGTAAGACCGACTGGGCGGCTGCATTGTCAGGGCGCTATGTCCTGGCAGTTAGAACGTCCCGGGCTCGAATCCCGGCATATGGGCATGGGTATTTGTTTTATGCGTTTGCTTGCATTTGTCCTGCTTACACTGTGACATACGAGCTCGTTAAATCTGTGGAGTCGTAAGTCCTGTACAAACGCACGATGGCTCCTGTGGCTTTAAATTATGACGCCCGTTGCAAATAGCCTTCGGGTAGCTCTAATGCGACGATGATTCAAACTAACCTAACCTAACCACGATGCACCACCTTTTTCCCCTTCTGTGCCCGTTTAGGTGTCGACCTCGTCACTTGCTCGCGGTTCTAAATTAAGAGTCGTAATTTGGCTTTGTTAAAGCTCCTTAGAGTCTATAGATAGACAGGTGGAAAACGTACAACCTAAAAACAAGCTATCATAAGACGTCATCTCGAATTAAATTCAAATCCCACAGGTCTGCTTTATGCTAGATATTTGGGAATCTATGCTGTTTTTTAAAATAAATAATGATAAACATCGACTACTTTTTCATAACACACATAAATGGTATATGTATCTCTTTACAGGGTTGGTGAATCCGGCGAATGGGAAGAGTCAAATGGTATTATGACATCTGACAATGGAACTAGCTGGCAAGTAATTGGTCTTCAACCATATACTGTATACTCATTCAGAGTTGTTGCCGTCAATTCCATTGGAGCTTCTCGTCCCAGTAAAGAATCTTATTATATGGTTACATTGCGTGAAGGTAAATGTATACATTGTTCATGTTATCTCTATATTGAACAAGAATCTCTCTCTATATATATATTATCACCTATCCCTTCTATCAGAATGAAATTCATATACTTGAGGATTAACCTATTATGTATTATACTTTTAGTTCCTGTTCATGTATTGTGTATATAAGAGTCGTCTCATGTCCCTATAAACATATCAAGCAGTAAATAAAATCCGGCCAATAAAATCTGGTAGGGAGAATCCGTAAAAATCTCGGTAGTTTGATGTCATGGTCAATCGTTTGGACGCTGCCCTTGATGCTAGCTCCTTAATAGCTGTCATCATATGGCTGCAATTTAAAAATACAAAGCGTAATTTTAATTTCACGGACTGTTGGCGGCTACGAAAAACCTTGGCGAAACTCGCTGTTTCCGCATTGCCATCCTTTTCCCCCATCAGTACCCCAGTCTTTGAAAAACAGCTCAGGTTTGGTTTGCTTGGCAACCAAACAACTTACACTAACAATGGGTAGTAGTGCAATCATTAGTTCGTGAATTCTCGCACTAGCTACCGAGTGCATCATTTAGTTTAGTTGAATTATCGTCGCACTAGAGCTACACATGCAATCCAGTTATTTAGTTTGAATTCGCGCACTAGAGCTCACAGTGGCAATCAGTTATTATTTGATTATTGTGCCTGCACACAATATGCATCCAACGCACGCGTTGGGTACGGCAATTATTTTCCTAAAATCATATCCACATGGGGGAGTATTGTAGGCCTTGAAAGCCAATACTCGTTGGGGCCGGGCAATTTGTTTCTCTAAAAACATCAGTATCCAATGGGCATATAGGCCCTGAAGCCTAATACCGTTTGGCCCCGGCAATTGTTTCTCTAAAAATCAGTATCCAACATGGCAGTATGTAGCCATTGAAGCCTAATATTGTTTGGGCCGGATTGTTTTACAAACAAACAAAAATAACTAAAAAATAGTTTTATCTTTTAACTGAATGATAGCTAGTGTCACTTAACCGATAAAAATCAGAATTTTATACGCACCATATATCGATTTCAAAGCAACGTACGCCAAACTATGACATAGACAAAAATTTAATGAATAAAAATAATCCGTGCGCAACATCGCGACTAATACCGCAGTATTACCAGCGTCCAGCGATGTCAAAACTAATTTAGAACATAAATCCACCCTACATCCGCAATTACCACGCACCTAGCCACAACAAAGACGCACAACGCATCACAGAATGCCGCATCACCAAAATAATGTTATGCTCTAAAGGCAAATACTTGCAGAAGTACGTCATTAAATTAACTACAAGCATTATGGACTGTAGACGTTTCAACTCTGTCCTACCCTTCCATGACTTGCTGCTGAGGATCAGCACAACATGTCAAAGGTTATATATATCGAATCTAGTACAGGATCTTAGACATGTCAACCAATCCCACTATCTACTTCAACTTAGTCAAAATTATTTTTTGCTAATATCTCAGTGTTATATTTATTAAAGCTCTGTGTCGAGTTAGAATAGCAATGAAGTTAATCCAAAAATAACCACTAATTGTTTTAGATAAATTTGAATATATGCTCAACTAGAATTTGGTAGCCTATTTTTCAGTAATGCCTAATGTATAAATGAGGTATATTGTCAGACAAATATTGTACTTTACAAAAGAAACAATCTGAAGTACTGCTTCAAAATAATTGTTCAGTTAGTCAACAAGATTTTCACTGCTATATCTGTTTTAAGTTAAACTTTGTTTTTTAATATTTCTTTGTTGTCTGAACAATACTAATAAAAACCATTTCTTATTAAACTGTGAAGAATTATTTTTCTAGTCCTACATGGGAGCAAATATAACATATGCTCATAATACCAGCAGCAGCTCAATCTTAATACAATGGGCACCTCCACCTAAACATACACTACATGGTGAATTTCTTGGATATCGCATCACTTTCACTACAGAGGTGTGGTGAAGAGAATCACTTGAGATCCTTTAGCTACTGTAAGTTATTTTCAAAATTAGGTTTTTTTATTCTTTACTTAGTTCTGTGTGCTTATTGTAATCAAAAGCAATACATCTTGATGAAAGGTCTTTACCCTAGTTTGTATTTTAATCTTTTTCAGGAGTTTACTATTCGTGGGTTGAATGCTTTCTCACAGTATTTAGTGTCACTTCAAGTCTTCAATCCTGCTGGGATTGGGCCAGCTACAACTGTAGCTGTTATGACTGATGAAGGAGGTATTGTAACTATTGTGTATTAAAAAAAAACTAAAGAGCACTGTGCTTTTTAATTGTATAATTAATGTTACCCATAATAAATTAAAACTGCTGATTAATAATGTGCACTAAGCTAAGTAGAGTCAGTTCATTTTGAGTGGTGAATTTCACAAATCCTTTTAAATTTTAACTTTCTTGATTTTTTCAAAACAAAATTTTCCATATATTAATAAAAACGCTAAAAATAACCTTTTATTATTTAACAAAAATGTGCTTTTCAATTTATTACTTTGTCTTCTCATTGTATAATTTTAGTAAAGTTCTGGTCTTTCTATATTACCCTGTTTATTTTGACAGACATAATATATTATCTCTAGCCTTCTATCCTCCAATAACTGCTTGTTGCAAGTGTTCAATCTATTTTCAGAATATATGCCAGGAATTTTTTTTATCATTCTTGCAGTCATGTCCTAAACTCTTTCTAGCAACGCAATGTCTTTCTTCAAAAATATTGACCAAATTGAGAAAAATATTTATTGTTAGTAGATGTTAAATTATGAAACTTTTAACTTGATACAAACTGACAATACTGTATAAAAATGATGCTGTTTTATTAAAAATTCTTCTCTTCTGTATCAAAAATATGTTTTTAGCGCTGATACTCACTTTTCTAGACCTAATATATTATAAGATGTTATATGCTCAGCAATATAATGAAGCAAAGGGGATAAAAAGAACCCTCTCTTCTTATAGTATTTTTTTACTGAAAATTAATACATTGTTTTTATTTTAGCACCCAGCCGACCTAGAAATTTGACAGCTACTCGCATCACCAATAATTCAGTCAAACTAAAGTGGCTGGAGCCTGAAAATTCAAATGGGGTTCTTCAAGGTTATCACATTTATCACTTAGATGTTGGACCTAATCATACAGAAAGAAAAAAAGTTCTCAATCCTCAACAAGTTATGGATTACGTACTTAACTCCTTAAGTAAGTAAATTAATTCTTTGTAGTAATAGTAAAATCAGATATATGCAAAATAATTTCCAGTAAACTAGGAAAAAAAGTTATTAAAGTTGATTTAAATAAATTGCAGGTATGAATTGCCATTAATTATACATTTTAGTTTATTTAGTACCTTATATGCCAAATTAACTTTTTGATTTTTTTTTACCAAATAAGTTCCATTTCTACATGTCACTTAATACTACAGTCACATGTTAGGATGAGAAAACTTTAAATATATTCTTATAGGACAAAGGACTATTGATTTTAATTATATAAAAAAATGTGGTTAAATTTATAATTACTGAGTAATGTTCTGGAAAAAGTATGAAGACTTAAAACTCTTAAATCTACTCTGCAAGTGGGTCTTATAGTGACCATTACTGTAAAGTAATATTGTTATTTTATGTTTTAATAAATTATATATTTTTATTTACAGAACCATATACACAGTACAAAGTGTGGGTTAAAGCTTATACAGGGAAAAATGAAGGTTTAGCTAGTAATAGCTTAGAAATCATCACTGATGTACAAAGTAAGTGTATATATTTTAAAAACTTCATTATTGCCTAAGTATTATGTTTAAATTGATTGTCATCAAACTTAAAAGGCAGCGTCTGCTGCCATGTAATCTATAACTATAGTAAGCTCTTCAAACATTTAGGAGGAAAACACCTCTGTTAGTTAGAAAATTAGTGTTTTGAACTTCTCTGAATAATTTAACTCTATAGATAATTTGAAATTTTCATAAACTATTTTAGCTATAATTCAAAATACTCTTAGTCAACCCCACAGCGACATATTCTTCGAGAATTGTGCGTTTTGAGAAATAGTTATGAAACTTTAAGGGCTTGTACACAAGGTCATGACGATAATTTTTTTATATGGATGTCGGCTGGGTTCGGGCCCGTTTGGCCGCCATCTTGAAAATTGGCGGAAAATCGTTTGGATCATAACTCCTGAACCACTTGTCCAAATATAATGAAATTTGGTTTGAAATGATCGCAAATGTTTTCTAAATCTTTTATGTAATATACTTTAGGGGATTTTATCCAACCGTTAATCCGCTATGTGGCTTTATTTAAAAAAATCTTGTAATATTGAACACGTTTACTTATTTATCTGGACACACATTAACTTCGCTAATAACAAGTAATTACAAAGTAGTAGGCCTTTTCATTGTGAAAAGAACTTTTTTTGTTTGTTGCAATTCGGAACAATAGTTTTTGAGCTACAAAACATATAATACGACTACGTGCGTATATGGGGCTGGTGGAACCGTTTCGGTTTCTATCTGGTGTGTGTATTCAGCGGTGGCGGTGGCATCACTTGGTTATGTCATCTACTGCATCGCATATTTTGAAGATAGTCTTGTGGATATACTGTTTTTAACGTAGGTAAACACACCGAAATGCTTAATAAAGAACGTTCTATCTTTACCAATTTATTACATATTACAGGAAAAGTTGAAAATAAAGTTTTTATTTGACGTTAGTTAAATAACAATGCGTGATATTATAAATTCATACTATTTAAGGAAGTTTTAATTTTTGCATACTTTTGTTTTGTATTGCCTCCAAAGTCCAAGTATTAGCTCCTTTTTGTGTATTTTTGATATTTTATGAGTGTATAGGAAAATACTCAATTTACAATTAATAAATAATTTTTTAGATTTAAAATCAAAATCTTCAGAAATGTTTATTTAGTTTCCTTATTTTATTTGAATACAGTTTTTTTTAAAGCTAAAACCAATTTTTGCTGGAAAATTGAGGACTTTTATGACAGGTAACAACTGAGCTCTGTATTCAATTATTGCAATTTTTTGCCGAATTTAAGTTTCGTTTAAAAAAATACCATTTTGTTTAAAGTTTACCGTCAGTAACGGTGTCTTAGATGCTATTAAAATGTTAAGTAAATATTTTAAAATTTATCTTAATGAAAATGACGTGTAAATTAAAAAAAAAAGAACCTTTTGAAAACGAAACTACGGCATACTCAGCCAATCAGAAACCAAGATGGGAATAAAGCCCCGTAAACTCCCGCATTATAATTGGTTATCCAATGCTGGCTACGAGCCTGGTCAGGGGAACCCTTTTGCCACAGGGACGACATCAACCAGCATTTATTCAATTTTAATTTTGTTTTTTAAAAGTTTCTCATATAGCATGATTTTTTCCAATTTTGCTTGTTGCAATATGCACTGTTGGCATAATAACAGATTCAAAGAAATTAATACGATGGATGGTGGCCCTGGTCCTGAAATTGCTCGTGTGATTCAGGAATTTCAATCTGTTCTTCCGAGTTCTTCCACCGAAAATTTGCGACATCACGAGCAAACGTTCAGCATACAACAGTCCGTCCTGAAAGATGTCAAGTCACTTGTGGCTGCGATTGAAGAAAAGGGGAATCCGTTTAAGGAAAGAAGTGCCGATTTAGTAGTCTTACATAGCAGAGACATAGTTACTTTTTCTGAGGCTCTAAAAACCGTGGAGAATGCTCTACATATTGGAAAAACAAATCTAATGATTCTGTGACAGAGCGTCTAATAAAGAAATCTAAGAGTATTCATGACGTTATTATGCGCAATAACTTGGCATTACTGAACTCCAGAACTTGGCTTTTGATAAACAAAAACAACAATTAGCCATGGCAAAGTGTAATAGCGATTTGTTTTCAAGGCTCTTTATTTCCTGTCAAGTGCGTGGTGGAAATTTGGAAGATATTTTCCAAAACAAAAATTTGCCATATACTCCCTCTCTCTTAACACAAGGCAACCTATACCCCTGGGAACCAAATATGACCTTATGGACTGTCTCCATGAAATTGCTGCAGCTTTACGAGAAGTGCCTGTAGTTGATGCCATAATCTTTGACGGTCCAGTCATTGTTCAACTGTTAAGTCCAGGCGCTGTAAAAACATTTGGAGAGTATACACAAAAAGTGTTTATTCCATACATCACTTCACAGCTTCAACGTGCGAGCCGTGTTGATATGGTGTTGGATACATATCTGGATGACAGCCTCAAAGAACAAACCCGGCTAGGCAGAGGACTTGGTATTCGCCACAGATTTGCAACTGCTATAAGTATACCTACAGATTGGAAGTCATTTCTTCGAAATAATGAAAACAAGATTGAGCTGTTTCATTTTCTAACTCAACCTGCAGCCAACTTAAATGTCGATAGTAGAAATGAGCTAGTAATTACTAACGGTGAATCAGTCTTCTGTTCTTCTACTCGTGAATTTGTCTTTTCTATCTCCATGCACACATGAAGAAGCTGATACCTGAGCGATGCTGCATGTTTGTGATGCTTTAAAAACTGGAAAACGAAAAATATTGATCAGAACGGTAGATACGGACCTGGTAGTGCTATCAATCTGGTTGGTTCAAGCAAATGGCATAGAAGAATTGTGGGTAGCTTTTGGAAAAGGAAACGATTTCCGATACATACCAGCCCATACAATAAGTACTACTCTTGGCCCTGACAAATCACATGCTCTACTAGGATTCCATGCACTCGCAGGCTGTGATACGACTTCAGCATTTGTTGGATGAGGAAAGACGACTGCCTGAAACGTGTGGAATAGTTACCCCAATGTAACACCTGCGTGCAGGAAACATTTTGCCAACAAAGGCAAGCCTATGGAATCCATTCCACCAACATTAGATTATCTTAGTATGGAGCGAGTGCACCAATCCTCGGCCAGCAATATCGGAACCAATGCAATGTGGTTGGACTAGAAATGATGAAAAGCTTCAACCACTGTGGAGAACTCTATCTGAAGTTTCAAAGAAATGTCAAGAGCAGCTCGTTAAATGTGGCTGCACAAAAACTTGCAAAGGGTGGTATAAATGCAAACGCCTATGACTAAAATGCAACGAACTCTGCTCCTGTGACTGCAACAATTAAAATTTCATATTAAGAAACTAAGAATTTTTGTTAACCCATTATAACGACGATTGGTAAGAAAATTTTGCCACACGAAACTGATCATTCTGTTACACTTATTTGAATAAACAAAATATAAGACAAATGAAGACCATATTCCTGAACAATTCATGTGTAAGATAATTTAAGTTGCATGAAAAGTGATCTTAAAAAAAATTTCAACTAACGTTTTTATTCAAAAATATAGTGTTAATGGTACTGACAAAAAGTCGTCGTCCATGGGTTAGTCAGTGTGCTTATGCTTGTCCTTGTTGGTAGTGCGTTTTTACCGTATCGAGGTATTTTGCAATCATACCTACAACTTTGAAATTACATGTTATTAAAGTTAAAAACAGCATATCAACAAGACTATCTTCAAAATAGAGGATGCAGTAGATGACATAACCAAGCGACGCCAGTGCCACCGCAGTATGCACACACTGGATAGAAACCGAAAAGGTTCCACCAGCCCCATGTATGCACGCAGTCGTATTATATATTTTGTATCTCAAAAACTACTGTTTTGAATTGTAACACATTTAAATAATATGCTAACATGAGTTTACAAATTATGTATTCAATTATGTAATGTCAAATGTTGATTTTTGTTCCACTTTCTTAAGACTGCTTTTTGCCTTTGAATGCATGTTTGACAGTACATTTAAAGACATTTTTCATTGAAATGTGCAAATCTTGTTGAAATACACACTGATTAGTATGAATTATGTATAATACAAAATTCAGAAAATACTGTTTAAAAGCAGTTAGTAAAGTAAACCAAAGAACATTTTTGGGAAAACAAAGGATAAGAAGTTTGTAACTAAACACATTTTTCTTTATTTCTTTGCTTTTGTATCTGGTCAATGCCTGAAATGTTTTCAATATATTGATTTAACTCTGTATAGTTGTATATCTTATTAAGACCGTAAGAGTAGATGTCTGCACCACCTTTAGGACAAATGGGCCAAAACTTGTGAGGAAACATTTCACTGACATCTTTTTGTTTGCCATTAGAGCCATATCTACAAGTATTTTTCATATATTTATCAACTGGTTTTAAATAAAATATTCTGAAATGACTAAATCTAACTGCTGTGTAGCAGGATGTACAAATATGTCATTTTTGTTGTTAAAGCTCGCTTAATTCTCTATACAGGGTTTGCAAAAACATTTTTTAAACTGCCATGTCACACCTCCTGTCAAAAACTAAAAAAAAAATAGCAATATAAAATTGTTTATTTTTCATTTAAAAGCTTGTACAAGTGTTACAAAATCTTTACCATTCAAATAATGATCCCCACTATCAAAAGCCAACATGTATCAATGCCATAAATTTCTTATGAATGAATTGTTTATGAATGCCTTTGTTCAAATTTAATAATTTATGAGTTTAAAGTTAAAGGAAATAATTTAAATATCCTTTTTTGTTAAAGACATTCGTGTCAGAATTCCATGAAATGAATATAAATTTATAATGTCATGGATTTACATGTGTTAGGCAAATATTTTGTTTGGATATACACTTAGTTTTCAAACAAAGTAAACAAATCCTCAGTGGTTATTGTTTCCACACAGGTTTTGCGATATTTGGCCACTACTAGCGCATTGTTGTCTCTATATGATTATAAAAAAAATAGTGCGCTCATAAAGTGCACATTATGACTGTCCTTTAATTTTGAATTTTCGTTTTTAGGTCCTAGTGCTCCTATAATCACTAACCTTACATGCCAGTCTGTTGATAGCATTTATATACAGTGGGATCGTCCAAAAGCAGTTTATCATAGAATTGACTATTATTTTATTTCCTATCGATCGGAAAATACGTGGGATTTTGAAGAAATATCTGTAACTTCTTCTCAGGAAAGACAGTCACATACAGTATGTATACAAAATTAATTTTTAGTTCTGTGATAGGTAAATAATAAAAAATGCAAGGGTTTAATAAGTAAAGTCAATGCATAACTTTATTATTTACTCTAAAATAAGGCTATTATTTCACTTGGGAAAAATAGAATTCTGTGTTTAGACTATTTGTAAAGCTTAGGTGTATATAAGCTTAGGTATGCAGTTAGTAAAGCATAGTGATATAGGTTCACTAATACATATAGGTTCACTAATTGTACCCCCCAAAAAAAGTTTTACTGTTTATATTTAAAAAATTTAATGATACCATTTCATTCATTATTGTTAACGTGTTTTCTATGTTCAAATGCAATAAAACAATATTAATATATTAGAATTAGATGTTTGTTTGCACTGGAAGGATATAAAATCTCAATATATTCAAGCTTCATTTAGCAAAGCATTTTTTAAATATTTTAAAAACTGTGTTTAATTTACCTATATGTACATTTTTTTTAGATGGTTATTTCCAATTTAACTTCTAACATGATGTATGAAGTTAAAATTCAAGGAGCTAGTAGAAGTGTTGTAGAACATTCCAAATTATACAAAGGACCTTACTCAGAATTGAAAAAGATATTTTTGCAAAGTATTTACATTTTAATAAATAAGTTGTTTCCTTTAATAATATATTAATACTTTAATATTTTTTTATCTTATAATTATATAGGGGATATCATATTTAGGAATATACAAATATTTTCTTTAATTATTTGTGAGTTTTAAGCAACACTGTAGAATTTAGTGAATGTTATGGATCTGCTGAATTTAAAGTCCTCATTGCATGTTGTTTAGGTAATAGGTTGGAAATGAATTAAAACATTGTCTCTCATTTACTTTCTACATTTTTAATTAATATGTATTACATATTTTTTTCTGAAGTAAAAAAAATAAGAAATTTCTCAATTTTTATCAATGATATATGTTACCTTTTAAAATCTTAGACTGAAAATTAACTTTTCTGAATGGTCATAAAAAATCCTTTAATCTACAGCAAAAATACTTACTGAAAAAATATTAAAAAATGACATTAGAAGTTTGAATAGGTAAAATAAAACTTAGAAATGATGGGATTAATTTGTTTATGAACTTTATTGTAACCTTTCAAAGAAAGAAATTCTGATTCCTAAAACTAAACATTTTATTGACTTAAATAAAGTTTACACTGCTAAACTGTGTATAAATTAAAAACTGCTAAGGTAGTTTAAATAAAGAATTGATATTAATATAGCATTTGTTTTAGGTTACTCTAGCAGCTCTTTAGAAGAAGTGACAATTGGCGTTGGAATAATTGCTGGAATAATATGTGTATCATTGGTGTTACTTGTGGCAATCTTAGCTTTTGTTCTTTGGAGGTAAGGTATTTTATTTGCAAATGCTTATTATATGTTCTATTTTACTGTTTGTAATCATGTTTTTAGATTTTTAAGCTAATAATTATAATCAGTGTGTGCACAGCAGTCCCAAACTAACAATACTGTATATGTTTTTGAGGCAATATGGAAGAGTTCATTCTGTGGTTTTATCAACTGCCTGACAAAATTTCTGACTATATTTGCTAAAAATAGCCAGTCAATACCATAGATTTTTATTGTAATTGATCTAAGAAAAGATTGAGCCATTTTAAATGTAAGCTAAAACAGTTTAGTTTTTTTGTGACTTATCCTCTTTAATTGTATTGCCACTTAACCGCTGTTTAAAATTATGAGGCAATTATAAAAAATATATAAGAGTTAGAACAATGTAAATAAAACCATTTCTATTTTCTTTCATGCAGTCACATTACTCTTTTTAAAATTTGCTTCCACAACCGAACTATGATCAAATTGTTCCTTTAAATATATTAGGCATATTTTTAGACTGATTTTAATTTTTCATTTATTTATTTATTTTTTGGTTCCTCATAATAAATAGGTTTTATTTTACTTGCTAATACCTCAAATCAATTGTTCAAATTGTAATAATTCATTGAAACAATTAATAATTACTATAAAACCCTTCCTTATTCTAGGAAATATTTCCAAGCGGCATATTATTATCTTGATGACCCACCTCGTAAGAGAGGAACTTCTGAATTTTCCAAAACATTTGGTAAGTTTAGTTAACTCTCTAACTATTTTTGGAAGTATTTAAAAAATGTCAGCGTAGAGGATTCTTGAAAAAAAAAACTGTAATTTTTGTCAAAAATAGTTTTTTTTATTTATTGTATACTAATACAGGAGGAAACTCCCAATTATAGGAGACACATAAACTCTGTATTTTTTAATATGTAAATATTGACGTGCTTTAAAGGATACAGGTCCTGCTTCTTCAGACAGATACCAAACTAAAAGAATAAAAACAGGCAAACTATGCTATGGTGTAGGGAAAGAAATGGGGGAGGGAGAGGCTGACTGGGTCAGAAAAGGGAGGCATGGAAACAAATTATTCTGTTCTATGATGCTCTCATAAATTGATGAGAACTCGGGCATTGTGAATGAATCAACAGTTATTGTAGTTTAAAAGAATGTTAGACTTTATAAAAATCATGTTCCCAATGTACAAAATTGAGGCAGAAAAGAAATTGAAACACTCGTTAATCTCCCAGGAATATGAAGTGACTGAAGATTTCTAATGTTCCTGTTTCGTAATATATGTAAGCATTACGTTCTTTAAATTCTTCAGTGCCACAGATATATATATTTGCCCAGCACAGTTTAACAAAATTTCTTGATCTTTCACCGTTTGGCTGCATCATGTTAGTGCCAAGTGCAATAAAAAGTGAATCTTGAAAGCCTGACCACAAGGTTTGTTTGGTCGTTTAAAATTCGAATAAAACTAGAGCTATGTTTGTTGCTGGTGCAATTAAAGATAGGTTGTGGAAGGATGAATTGCTAGCTTAAAGTTTTAGTGTGATTCGGTAAAGTGGCAACAAAATATTATATATCCTTATTTTCCAAAATATCCTTTATTTGTTGGGTCCCTCTATCAGTTACAGATTGTATTATGATCTCTTAGATTATAACATTTTCACTATGTAAGATTTTCTTCTCCGCTTAGCATGTCATAAGAAGCATTATCGAGTCTTTAGTTTTTGATGCAATAAGACATAATCCACAGCGAAAGTGTTAAAGTTTGGTATGTTGTTATTCTCATGTCCATAGGTACAATAAAATATGAAAAAAAAACATGAATTTCCTTTGCAAGTATTGACCACTGCCTTGTATTGGTTTATTTGTATTAAAATTGCACTGATTACACAAGCTATTGGTTGCAATTCTTGATTTTATTTCTACTTTCACCAAATTAAAGTTACAAGGCTTCTTTTTTTCCAGTTCCATGTTAACACTGTTAACTGTCTTGCACTTAACCGGCTAAGTTTGATTTTAAGTGCTCTCTTTGTTTGCCCTAAATATGACAATTCACATTTTGTTGCCCTGTAACCTTGGAGAATTATACTATGTTTCCAATTTTGTTTACATTTTTGTACCCAGTGTCTATACTCGCCGCCAACCAAATTAGAACACGTTAGGGATGGCAGTTTTTCAGAAAAAACGTTTTTTCAAATACCGGTTCCATCCCTAAAGTGTAACAAATAAGGGTGGCGGCAACTATAGAATATTTTTTAAACATTTTTTTTATTTTGTAAATAGGCGAAATTGATAACAGTTCAGTTGATGTTTCTGCCTGGCCTGATCATGTTTGCAATCTGCATGCTGATGGCGATATTGGATTTTCAAAAGAATATGAGGTAAGTATTATTGATAAATATTTTCAGAAATGTTTTAAATATATATTTTTGAAATATTTTCTCTATTTAATTATTTATCATGAATGATTATGAAGTTTTTATTCAGTCTGACATCCTCTACCTGAGTTTGTTAACATGAAATTCCATTCAAGATGAGTTGAAGTATTTTCCCATCTTGTTAAGCTGTAAACTTATGCTGAAACATTTTTAACACGAAAACCTGCTTTGCACAAAACTAAAAGTTTTATAAGTTATCTATCTTAGTTCGTCTTTAATTTTAAAAAAATCTATATTTTTTATAATCTCATCAGTTTCTTATTTCTCCTGAACAAGTAACTGTCATGTAGCTCTAGTGAAACTCTATAAATTTAGAACTCTAAAGATGCTACAGCCAAATTTTGAAGTGCTAACAAGAGCCCAGTATTAAAATATGTTAAATGTTTACATGAAGGATAATTTTTTCTGATGGTTAACATGAAACTCTACTGACATAAAATGTTTTGCTGCTTTCCCTTTAGTTCACTTTAATAAATTTCAACTCTATAATATAAGCTTTTAGTTCCTTTAAACTAAGATTTCATATTTCTAATAAACCTAGAGTTTTAATTTGTTAAGGTATGCAAAGAAACATTGTAAGATATGGATACCAAAAATACAGTGCCAGAATTTATAATATTTCATATTTTTTTTAGATTTTGTGCACTCGCTTTTTATTTTGTGTTCAAATATTTATTTAACCTGTTTATATAATATGGATAAAGAATTTTATTATATTTTAAACTCTTTTCAGTCAATTCAACAAGCTACTGATTTGGAATTATCTTCAGAATACTCCCAACTTACAGAAAATAAAAACAAAAACAGATATGTAAACATTGTTGCATGTAAGTGTGTGTTCTTGCTCAACTGAGATAAAATTGTTACTTTTATCATTTATTTGTACTAAGTAGTTATAAAATATATTAGTTTTTACCAATTTATTTAACAATTTATTGTTCGAGTTCTTATGCCTTTCAGTTGCAATAAAAATAGTATAGGTACTTATTCAATTTATGTAATTTTACATAAGATTTTATCAAACTTTTTATATTATATCTCTTTAAATATCTACTTAATATTCTTTTTCAGACGACCACAGCAGAGTCGTTTTAAAAATTCTTCCTGGTCAAAAGAAAACAACTGACTATATTAATGCTAACTATATTGATGTAAGTAACCAAAGTAACATAGTTTGTAAAATATGCATTGTATCAAATATTTGAGTTGAGTTCTTATTGGTCTTGTTTTAGAAACTCAAAAAATTCTACTGGGTTCAAACTAATTATTATTATAACAACATATAACTTCAAAATTTTTATTGTTTTGTTTTCGTTGCATGATACAAATGACACAGGGCAACAGCTTTACCTAGGATTGAACAACTAATTTTAGTTACATTCTGGTTACTGAATCTAAACAGGAAATCAGTTTTTCTCTAAATGTTTGAGACCTTTTGAGTTTTAAACGTTTTTTTTAAATGTTATGTTTTTCTCAGTTTTCAGTATATTCACAGTTTTTAAAAGCTAAACACAAATCTGGTTTTAGTTTTTCTCTATCTCTAACGTTTTTTCACAACATGACTTTTATTTGAAAAACAGTTGCATCTTGCTACTTTATATTGATTTAGCTGTGTACAGTTGCATATTTTAGAGTCGGATAAATTCATATTGTGGCAAAAGTATTAGAGGAAATGAAACCAGATTCGTGTTTAGCATAAAAGAAAACTATACAATATATAAACAAACATTACATTTTAAAAATCGTTCAAAACAAGTTTTTGTTTTATTTTGAACATTTTTCGAAACATAAAAACATGAATATAGTAGTGCTGTTAGAGAAAAACTAATTTTATATTTAGAATCAGAAACTGAAATATAATAAAAATCAATCCTAAAGACCTAGGCACTTTTTTTGCAGCCCTGTGAAGTTAATATAATTATAAATTTTTTTGGTGAAAGAGCAATTAATTATTACACTTTTGAGTTTTGATGTAAATTAAATCACTCTAAACATACAAAAATGAAACCCATATACAGTAGGTGTGACCTAAATAATTGTTGATTAATTTAATCTATAACTTAATTGTATTAAATCACATAGAACAAAATAACATCACCTTTATTTGAGATTTTGCTCGAATTAACTTTTTTTGTTTGACTTGTTAAAAATACTAAGTATTAATTCATTTTATTTAAAACTTTTTTTCAGGGATATAATGAACCAAATGCTTACATTGGAACTCAGGGACCATTGCCATCAACATTTGATGACTACTGGAGAATGATTTGGGAACAGAAAGTATACATTGTTATCATGATCACAAACTTAGTAGAAAGAGGAAGGGTAAGCATAATTTTCTAAAATAAAACGAGTTATTTTTATCAATTGTTTAAAATAGTTAGGAGGCATTCATAAATTACGAGAAGTGTTTAAAGAGAAGGGGGTCAATGTGAATCTCACCAATCTTCACCCACACAAAAAATAGCGTACAATTGCGAGAAAATTGAGTTAAATTCAAGTAAAAAAGGTTCCATAACTGTAATACAAAAAAATCTAAAATGATAATGTTTATTGTGGCAATACAAACCATAGAACTGATGGAAGAGTAGGACCGGAAACCCTATTACTATCTTGCTGGCTAGTAAAAGGGGTACAAAAATAAACCACTTAACTGAGAATTTTTTTTTTATATAAATGATTTTATTAAAATCCCATTGGTTTTATTGAAAGTCTCAACTTGTGACTGTGCAGGTGCACGAGTCCCCATGCACTAAATTAGAATATTTTAAAAATAAATTTATTTTCTATTACAGTATATTAAAGTTCAACTCAATTACTGCGATTCTAGACTATTACCTATGCTATCGTAAATACTAGTCTTCAATAAAGTAACAAAGCAAATAATGTTTAAAAAAGCATACATTTACAGTACAAATATGAATTTCGAAAAATCTTGCGTGAGGATGGGGGGGGGGGGGGGGTGTCTAGCAATGGCCTACACAGCTTTAAGGCCACAGAAGCTTTTCTTGAGATTGCACTATCTGTCTTTCAGATTGTCGGCTTTTTCGAGGAAAAGTATGAAAACCTATTCGTAGAAAAGAAAAACCTATCAGTAGAGTTGACAGTGGTCTAAATCCCAGGAAATTTCACCGGGGGGGGGGGGGGGGGGTCAAAATATCGTATCGCATTATTTATGAATACCTCCTCGTATCATAAAAGTTTCAAATTTAGTTTTTGAACTTAGTTTTAGTGTTTGTATCTTGCAAAAGAATGTTAAAGAATTTTTTTACTCTGTAATGTTATTTAAAATTAGGCAGACAAAATTAGTACAAATCCCCCTCCTTGTAATATTACTATGTAATTCTACAGCTATTCAATAGATATTTTTTTTGTACATACTTTATTGAAATATTGACTGCATTATTAAACAGTAATTGTCTCCAAAATTTGTTTAAGTGTTTTAAATCAAAATTTTTTATATTGTAGAGAAAATGTGATATGTATTGGCCAAAAGAAGGTTCTGAACTTTATGGTATAGTTCAAGTAAGGTTGACCCAAGAAGTGGAATTAGCAACCTATACGATTCGCACTTTTGTTATTCGTAATTTAAAAGTAAAAAAGGTATGTTAGCTTTTAAATGTGTTCTATTTTTATGTAATAATTTTTTTAAAAATTTCTTTACAAATTCATCAATAAAAATTAAAAACGTAAAAAATGTATGTGCTTTTATTTTCAAATTTAATATAATAGCTTGTTTGCATATGGCATATTGTGCCAACTATTTTATTGGTAATGTTAACCCTGCAAGCGCCGGTCTAACCTGGGAAAGATTACCGCCTAGCGTCCACCTAAAACATGAAAGTCGACCAGAAAGCGCCCTCGATATTAGAAGCTACTTCATCCCCCATTTTACCTGTGGTGGTGATGACAGTGATGAATGGCTAAGTTTGTGTGGTCTTTGTCCAGGCTCTGCCGATAGTCCGCCCAAGAAGGTCCCTCAAGGAACCTCTACCTCAGAAGATAATTAGTGGTCAGTGGGGCCGGGTTACCTTGAAAATTAGGTTTTCGACGCAAAGTAGATTTTTTGCATTTATCTTGCTAAAATGTGGTTGCAGGTGTTTGGTTACTTGATTGAGAATTTTTTAATGTTTTGTATATGTGTGTGTATAAGTATACAGATTTAATTTTCGTGTACAACTCTCAAAAACTACTTGAAGTGTGCAGTAGCGTTATAATAGTACTACATTTCTTACATGCTTTTATATAATAGCACAGTAGGTTTTTTTTACCATACTTTTATTTGTATGAAGAAAAGTACTGATATTATTATCAGTATTAATAATTTATATAATGGTTTTTCTATAAATATGTGAACAATGAATACTAATATTTTATCATTGGATTTGCTAATTTTTTAAAAACTTGTTCCGCATTTCAAAAGTCGTATGAAAGGTAATTCCTGTATTTGTAATTTATGAAAAATATTTTTTTGATTTCTTGAATGAAAAATAAAATAATATACTTCACATCACACTATGCGCCGTAGGGGGCGGACGTCACGCTCCGTAACGATTCGAAAATTTTAAATTTTGGAAAGAAAATCTGTTTTACATAAAATAAAGTTTTTGAGAATTTTTTTTTAAATCTTTTAATTATAAGAAACAATTTATTTCAGAAAGAGGATGGGGAGATTATTTTATGCAAAAACGTCGGCATTATTAGTCTCCTATATTTTACAGGCCTTTTCGTAACGGTACTTCATAACACGCAAAATTGCCACACTATCTTGTCCAATTTGAGGACTGGCAGCTGGCCTGGCAACGTCAAGGCAAAATATTTAGTGTGATGGGAAAAAACGTGTTGACAGAATTTGGTCGTAACAAAGCAATACAGAAAATATCCATGCATAACAGATATTTTCTGTAACGGCTGGGAAGGGGGTGAGTAAAAAACGTGACCGACTCAACCCTACACGACCCTAGCCTAACGGCTTAGTAGGATAACGCGTCTAAATAACAGAACGAACCTAAGGGAATCCTGGATCATTTTAGCAAGCAGGCGGGCTGCCTCTGGGCCAAATGTTTACTTTATTTGAAGTTACTAAGTGATTTGTTTCCACTATGATACATTGATACGTTTTTCTGAATAAAAACAGACATATCTGTATTTAACAGTCTGTAGCAGTAAAAAAAATTATTGGAAAATAACCGAAATATTTTCTTTTCGAACAGATTTAGTAGAGGTATAGGTATTTATACATCTACTAAATCTATAGTGTAGGTATAGGTATTTAGATTTGTGTGTGGGATAAAATTATTACATTCTTTCAGTACGCTATTTTTTTTTATCCATTTATTATTTTTATTTTTTAAAATATGAGTGTTGCTTATAAATTTGGTTTGATTACTTTTATACAGTAGCGGGTTATTATACGTCATTGATGCCCTATGCCATAGGATCCACGATTTTTTTTAATCTCAGAGAGAGTTCATGAATTCTTCTTATCACGATTTTAAGCAAACAATATTTAGTTATAACTTTATTAGAATATAATATACAATAGCGCCAAAATGTAAATTATTATTTACTAAGAGGATTCTTCCCCGAAATAAGTTTAGAAAATAATTGGGTTAAGTTTTGTTATTTCTACATCTGAAAAATTATTTTCGAAAAAAGATTTTTCTGTTATCTTTCTACAGATGATATCTATTTTAAAAACTATAGGAATAAATTTTGAAATAGATAATATCAATAGTCAA
Organism: Oedothorax gibbosus; assembly: GCA_019343175.1. Classification (NCBI taxonomy): domain Eukaryota; kingdom Metazoa; phylum Arthropoda; class Arachnida; order Araneae; family Linyphiidae; genus Oedothorax; species Oedothorax gibbosus. The sequence goes on from JAFNEN010000225.1 coordinate 122,123, forward strand.
AAGAATTATTTTCTCCGTAAACAGATAAAATTTGTAAAAATGTAGATTTCAACTTGAAAACAGATTTTTCTATTTTGGTTACGATTATGAAACACTTGATCAAAAGCATAAAAAAATACTTAGAAAATTAAAATATACAAAGTACATCCGTGGCAGGAAGGAAGTGGTCAGCGCGCCTAGATTACGCTCTGCAGCTACCCTCTGATTGCCCGCGACATTACGGTTCGGATAGGTCATTTTTATTTACCTTTTTTTATTCTAAAGAATTAAAAAAAAGTATTTATTGACATGTAGGCGATGTCCGTCTGTCTGTCCGTACCCTTTTCCAAAATCAGTTTTATTCGTCGTATCACAAAAATTCTTTCTTTTATTAGAAAGGTATGACCTCAGATACCCATCTATCATAATTTGTGTACATCTGCCTGTACTTCGGGATGGACATCTGACTACTCTGTTGGCAAATTACCCATTGAATTAGCATTAAAATGTAATTAAATAATTTCAATCACAGTTGCCGCATCAATAATGGCATAAAAAACTTTATTTAGATAACAAGTAGGTTTGTAATAATAACTGTCACCTAGAATAGCTTCTGCACAAGATTTATACACATTATAAAAAACATCGCCTAACACAACGTTCAGTTCTCTCCTTCGGATCTTAATTTTTTTGTTTTAGAATTCAGAAAGGTATGACCTCTGAGACTCAACTTTCATACTTTTTGACCGTCTGTATGCACTTCCGGACGGACATCTGTCTCTAAAAGCTAACTAGGGCATTTTTGAGAGATTCATATTATTATTATTCACTGAACGCCTTCCGTCAATTTGTAATGTTCGTATATCTCGTATCCACAAAGAAACCAGGTCTTTTTAGCCTGCATCTTTATCTTGAACGTACAACATGTGTTTTGACCCGAAGGTATAACGTCAAAGCATATGGTGCCAGTAAGAACGCCCCCCTCCCCTTTTTCTGCTCTTGTTCACATCGTCGCTAGAAGACACCGGAAATAGGGTGATTGGGGACAGCTTTGGAAATAGTTTCCAATATGAACCGAAGGGTCCGAAAAGAGTTATTAGAACATCGTTCCAGACGTCTGATATGTTATAATAATTATTGATTTTAAGTTAAAAATGTGAAAAATTGTCCGTTTTTCATATATTAGTAAAAAGAAAGGATCTTCAGAGTTTGATGAGGATTTTTTTTTAATTCTTTTTATTTAAAATTTTCATCTTTTCCCCCTAAATTTTTTATTTGAATTATAACTGAAATGAGCTACTATTTTAGAGCTAAAAATAAACATACATAACACAAGTATAAAAGAAGTATTATAGATGTACTCGAAAAACTATCAAAGTTTACCCATCAGTATCTTGTAAAACCGCAAAATTAATTTGTCTAATGTTTGTTAACAGTCCTTACAATGATAGAAATAGGTAGACTGTAAATCAAAAGTCAAAAAGCTAGTTACTTATTAAATTAAATAGAAATTGACAACTTTAGTACTTTTTTTGATTTTTGAAAAAGTGAGGGGACTGTGGAAACACCCTAAAATGATAATAAATTTATGTGTAAACGCATTATGAAGTTTTAATATTGAACTGCAATTATATTATTTTGTTGTTGGTTGACTGGCTGTTCACTGTATCTCTTACCGTCCCTATATGGCAAATGCGCGATGTGTTTCTGCGGCACCTCTAACAGAAACAAAACAGAGTTAGTATGGCATGAACACATCTACAATCTCTCATGCATGCATTTATAGTATATGTTTCCACATAGTCCTAATTTGCAAGTTACGGTGTTGCACAAAAATTTAGGCACAACACAAAATGTTAGTTTTATACAAAAGTATTGGGACACAAGATAAAATCTTTATATGATTTATTTATCAAAACTTATTAAAATCATAATATACATTAAATACTAAGAAAAACTGAAATGTGACAAGTTTTGCACTAAAAAGATAAAAATATCTAAAATCTGCTGCACATAAGTTTAGGCACACTTATATTTTTATAATCAACTAAAGCATTTTAGTATTTCGTGTAGCTTCTACGTTGTTTTAATGGTTTTTTAGACTCAATCAGGCTTTAAATTTGATTTGAAGAGAAATGTTGGTTTGAAGCCCATTTTGTTATGTGTCTGTTCTCTCGTTAGTTGATGATTCAAGGTCTTCCAGGCCCCGATTTTGGTTGATATTAATCTCCACATGCTAACACTATATAAACGCTTCTTTTGAAACGCTTTATTTTGGTAGAAATATCATAAACAAATTTACCTCTGGACTTCAATATCCAGATTCTTATAACCTCTTTATATGAAAAGTCAGTTGACTTAGGCATGTTTCTAAGCTTTGAAAGGTACCTTCAACCTTTTAAAGCAACTTAAAAACCCTTCCCTTTGATGACGCCATCCATTTCTCTTGAGAATTTGCATAAAACTAAACAGTGTGCTTATACTGTTCCAAGGAAATTTTCAAAATTTTTAATTTGTTGATGTAAATCAAATTGATTTATATTTTTTGGAACAATTTTTACCCTATTATTTTTTTATGCTGCCCAAAAAATATATATTAAAAATAAACTTCTGGGAAATAGTGAATATTGGGGATTTTTCATGAATAGCGTCTGGTCCTAAACTTTTGTGCAGCACTGTATCCACACTGTTATCCAAAATGAATTTGACGAGTTAAGTAATCAAATAGTTAACATAAGATTGATTAAAATCTTAAAATCCAACAATGCATTTCCTATTACTTCTTTTTCTGATACTGTGAAACAATTGTTCTTCCAACAACCTTCCACAAAATCTTTAAGAAAATGTCGAAAGTCAGATTAGCACACAACCTTTTTCTACAAATCCTGACTGATTCCTAATTTTGTAAACTGAAAACCTGATTTTATAAACTACGAAAAATACACTTATTTTGGCAAAAATTTAAGCTTCTTGAAATATTTTCCCTCCTTCAAATGATAATAAACAAAACCGAAATTCTTGTTTTTAACAACGGTTCGCTATTACAACTATTTCTTGAATATTATATATTTAATCAGCCTAATTGAAGCATTTAAAATCAACCTAATTGAAGCATTTAAATCAACCTAATGAAGCATTAAATCAACCTAATTGAAGGATTTTAAAATAATTTCATGTTTGGGCTAAAAAAAATGCACATAAGCTAAAAAGTTTGAATTGTTTTAGTCGTGATATTCGCTGGTCCAAAGGTTCTTTATCTTGAAGGAATCTAACAACGTTAGAGTATACCACTTTTTCAACTACGTTACCAATGTTTTAACTTTTCGCCCGGGTTCTTATGAAATTTAGTACCAAAGTGAAAAGTGGATGTTCCGAATTCCGAATTCATCGATATCTACATTTTTACGATTCGCTAAAATAAGTGTATATGCAGTAAGTATATCTGGGAGCCTTCCACAGAGGGGTTATGCGACAACCCCACTATTCTTTGAAAATATTAAGATAGAAACAAACCTCACCCAAGTGCCGTACTCTCACTGTTTCCGCATTATGAGCGAAATACCTGTACCTGTATTTCAGTATACTCTGATGCTATATTGTGTAGCCCTCGTGTAGCTCTAGTGCGACGATAATTTAAACTGAACTAAACTAAACTGATGCTATTGTAATTGGCCCTGTTTGAAACCTATTGACCTATGTCAGGGTCGTTCCCATCACAATGAACTTGAACACCATTTACTTTTCAGATTAGTTCCACATAGGGGTTTACAAATAGTAACATCACTCAATGGCACGAGAATTCCCAAAAGCGACACATATTTCAATTGGAAAGACGATCTTTTTGTACTAGCACTTTTATTACATAAAGATTAAATTTTTCTACCTATAGAAACCAGAAACCATTGTTTTGAAAGCAAAGAATTTAACAAAATAGAAAAAAAAATCGATTATATTTTCGTAAAAGTTAATACAATCTTTATTCTCATCAAAAATGAGGAATAAACTTTAGCATATTTTATTGTTCGCAGAAAATTGAAAGATTTTTATTGAAACAATAACAAACATAAAAAAATATAGTTAACTAAAATTTAATACAAATACTTAAGATGACGACATTCTTTTTGTAATAAAATTTGCTAAGCGTGTAAAAAAATTAATGACTAATACACTTCACAGATTTAGAAAAAAATAGTTTATCTATGTATTTTTTTCTAAGTAAAATGAATAATTTCGATAGTTTTATTTTTATAATATTTGTCAATTTCGTTATTTGATTACTTAAATATCCAAAGCATAAAAATGCACACTAAATTCTTTTTATTTGTTTGTTACGCATACCATATTTATGGTATGTCGGAAAAAATATGATATTCTGACTATTTGAATGCACATGGCATTATTCAAGATTAAAGTAATAGGAATACGAATTGACTACGCTTACAATAACTACAAAACACTTTTTGGTTGGGGAATTTTTACTTCAGGATTCCTAACACACTCATATAGCTCTGTTTATCTCAGTATTGACTGACTATCCATTTGAAAAGCCTGTTTCTATTTTCCACCTAAACTCAAACCTTATCAGCGCAGCCTAAGGACATGCTCATATGTACATGTCCGCATACCAGCCAAGGGGGGGAGGGGGTAGCTTAGGGTACTCGTAAACCCTCCCCCCCTGACTGTGGGAAAGTGCCTTTTCGTTCTTTCGGAGCAAAGTTAATTTTCCCGAATTTGTATAATTTTACTTAACAATTTTTTGAAAATCGAAAAAATGTATTGTAATGCAAATAAAAGGAAGTTTACAGAATACTCCTGAAAAACATTAATCAAAAACGTTGCTCATAATCATTTTCCAAAAAGAATTTTATGAGACGTATTGTCCGAGTTCACAAAATGAAGCTTCTTCCCTTCACTTATGGGCAGTCCCAACATATCGCAGGGTCATTATATCCCCTGGCTAAAGTAGCCGGCCGGCGGCCAGGTGCTGTATTGTGTTCTGGTGGAGTCAGCACTAAAAGGGGGGATACTTCCTTGAACAGGGAAGTTTGTTTTGTTTATGAAAACGTACGTTGATAAAGAAGAAGACAGTTTCTTGGTAATTTTAATTCATTACATCGTAATCAGTGAATAATAAGTTGACTATTTTATTCCTTAACTATAAGGCAAGACAAACTTAAAAATTCACAGAAATAAATAAATTGCTAAAATTAAAGTAATTAAAAAAGGAATCATAGATAAATATTATAAATTTTTAATACGTTCTTTCTATGCAGAGAGATAACTTTAGAGAGAATAAGAAATAAGCGAACTTTTTAAATTAGCAAGTATTACACAAAATAATTGTCCTTTATTATTTATATAAAAATTAAAATAACCTAAAAATGTGCAATCCTGTACACCGTTATTGTCTTTTTCCCCCCGGGTGAAGCTTTTCATTATAGTAAACTTTGTATCGTCAGTAATGGATATATATTTAAATGTGTCAATTTATCACAATTATCTATTGATTAGTACAACACAAGCTACATCATAACATTCACGTCAATTTTACTTTAATCGAAATTTGGTAAAACTAAAAAAAGTTAATATTTCTTTTAAAAGGGATTTTTTGCACCAAAGTTAATTCGTCAAGGGAAATATATATTAGCCAAAAAATAGTTAAAATTAAAGCATTGTAAGAAAATGTTAAGCCTTTTTTCACTTCGAAATATATCTCATTAAACGGCATTATGTTATGATAAGGTAATTGAATGCTGACCAATAATAGTTAGCAAAACAAGACAAACAGAAAAAAGTATCTAAATTATTCATAAAGGAATACTTGTACTTTTGTAAGAAAATCAAACTTCGAAAAAGAATCAAAATTTCAATTCACTAATTTATAACCAACATTTCAAAGACATAAACAAAGATGACTTCAATATTTAATTAGAAACTACAGTTTAAAGCCTGACAAACATCTATTTGCCATGATATCATCGTAAATAAACCATAAAATAAATTGCCAAAATTTAAGGTTATTTGCCGCCAATCTATACTTGGCACAAAAATAAAATTCTAGCAACCATAAATTACTACCAGAGCAAATTAAGTTATATCCAACCCCCCACTGGGTTGAGGGATCCTGGTTGACACTTAGCCCATCCCTCCAATTATCGCCACCGGAGGTCTGTGGGGTAAGCACTGTTGGTCAACCCGAGTATACTCGGGCCGGGCGCTAGGCGCACAAAAATATTCGCGAGTTAGCTCGGTCTGGCGTTAGGCGCACAAAAATATTCGCGAGTAAACTCGGGTTGGGCGCTTGGAGGTTAATAGCTATAGTTTTCAGATAAAGTATTAAATTGACTAAATTTAATTTTGAAATAATAATAATAAAGATTATAATTTATAGAACCTAAGTATAAATGTTAAAATGTCTGAAAATTAAGCAAAAGTTTTTTCATATTAAGTTTTTAAGTAAAAGCATTTTTAATGTGTTTTATTTGGTTTACTGTCCTAAAATCATAAGTAATTATATTATTTTTAAGAAAACATCATCCGAGAGAACTGTGTATCAATACCATTATACAAACTGGCCAGATCATGGAGTTCCTGAGCATCCTTTACCAGTTTTGAGTTTCATACGTAAATCTGCTGCTGCAAATCCTCCTGGTGGTGGACCCATAATTGTACATTGCAGGTATGCATTAATTAATATTGTTTTAACAAGTAACTCTTTCAGACAAACCCAACTTGTCAAACAAGTGGGCTTTTTCTAATATTTTTACAAATGTCTATTGGTTAAGTGTTTTATACTTTGGTTGATGTAGTCAATAATAAATACAAATTTTTACTTTGATCAATTTTATGTTGTGACACTAATTGAAAAGGTAAAATTTGTTTTGTTACTTGACACAATGTTTAAGTTTAGCAATCTAAATGATTGTATAAAGTTTGTAAAGGATATATATGCATTGTATAGTTGAATTTTGTGATTTTTCTTATCTTAGTTGTAACAAATTTAAAGGCCACCAATTTCGATAATACTAAAGAGAAATGCTTGTTGCATAACTCTATATATGTTTTTAAAAATATTAATTACTAGCTCAAGAATAAAAATATAATATATTAAGTTTAGTCATATGAGAAGTTAGCTAAATGTATAAATTATCTTTATATATATAATTAGCTTAATGCATGAAAGTAATATTAGTATGTATGATTTCTATTTGGCAGCAATTATCAAATTAATTACATTTTCTATTTAGTGCTGGAGTTGGTAGAACTGGAACTTATATTGTCATTGATGCTATGTTAAGACAAATTAAGCACAAGCAATCTCTAAGTGCTCCTGGATTCCTAAAACACATACGTCAGCAAAGAAATTTTCTTGTTCAAACTGAGGTAAATTTTCTTTGGTCTGCAAAATGTTTGAAATTTTTTCCCCTTTATTTCTTTCTCTTTGGTTATGGATTTAGTCACTTATTATGGTAGTATATTAAAATTTGTTCTACCCATAATTTTTTTTATGAAATTTCATTTCAGGAACAATATATTTTCATTCATGATGCATTATTAGAAGCTATTGAAAGTGGAGAAACTGAAATTGCTGCATCTGAATTTGCAGAATATGTTCAAAACCTTCAAACAAGTAGCAATGAAAATGAAAAGGAATATTCTGCATTGCTAGAAAATCAGTTTAAAGTAAATATTTATGGGTGTTTTGAACATTTATTTTTTATGATGAAGTTAAATCACTTCCATGTTCAGCCTTACTTGATATTTTGTTTTAATTTAATATTTTTTCTTTTTTTCTAATTGCAGCTTGTCACTAGTTTCAAAGCCAAAGACTTCAGCATAATGTCAGCAACTAAAGTCTGCAATCGATCTAAAAATAGAAATATGAACATAATTCCTATTGAATCACACCGAGTTCATATTACCCCTAAACCTGGAAAAGATGGATCTGATTACATAAATGCTAGTTTTTTCCAGGTAATTTTAAGATGTTTGTTTAAAATACTGTGTTTGAATAAAAAAAATATTTCAAGATTATAATGATGATATTTTAATTTTTAGGGTTTCAATAAGCTTAATGAATTTATCATAACACAACATCCAACTTTTGATACCATGTCAGACTTCTGGCAGATGATTTGGGATCATAATTGCCAAACTATAGTTTTGCTATCCCATGTGGATGAGAAGGTATTTTTATTTTATTCTAAATTATTTAGTGTAAACAAATGTGTATATTGGGTTGCAACTTTGTTTGTGTAAGGTCATTATTTTAGTTTCTTTATCTAAAGTAGTTCACATTTGTTAACATGTTTGAAATGTGTGTCACAATAGACCACTGCAGCATTTGTTAGACTATAGCTAATTAGTATTTTTAGTTACTAAGTTGATTTAACTAACAACTGAGTCTGCTTTAGCCAAATAAAAAACATTATTTTTTATGATTTTCTTTTTCAGAATCCAAACTCATTTAGAGAATAACTTTTGTATTTCGTCAAATGTTCTTGGTTCTTTGAATAAAGTTATAAATTACTTAAACAGTATTTAAAATGTGGTTTAATTTATTAGAAAAATGGTAGTTAATGAAAGACTTAAATATAAATTGTGGTGAATTTCAATAATAAGATTGCAAACTCATTTTCATTTTTATTAAATCTTTTCGTGTTTCAGGAATATCCATGTTTCTGGCCTGATGAAGAATCAGAAAATGACTATGAAACTTTTAAAGTGAAGTTGAGTGAAGAATGCACTCAAGGGTGCTTTGTAACACGTGATTTTATACTTCAATCTACACAAGATGACTATGAAGTCATTTGTAGAATAATTCAGTGTTCAGGATGGCCAGAGATATGTTCTCCACTGAGCAGTGTTTACGATCTAGTCCATTTAGTGCAAGATTGGCATTTGGAATATCAGAATGGTCCAATGGTGGTTGTAGATAGGTAAAAGACATTTTATATTAAAAATGAATTTGCATTTATTTTTATGCATACAGCAATGATTCAAATTAAGAAAGCTTAGCTAATATATTTCGACTATTTCTAAATTTGTTTCTTTGAAATGCAATTGATTTATCGTTTGGGTGTACTGATCATCATTTAATAAATTTAATCTTTACTTTATGATCTAAGTATATTGAAAAAAAAAATCTTCTACAGACTATCTGCTTTTTTAAAAATTTTATTACTATTTTTATTTATTTTAAACCTCATTCATATTTCTAGATTTGGTGGTACTGAAGCAGCAACCTTTTGTTGTTTAAGCACACTTCAAAAACAAGTAGAATTTGAACATTCTTTTGATATTTATATGTATTCAAAATTGTATCATATGAGGCGACCAGGTATCTGGCAAACCAAGGTATGTTTTTATTTTTTAAAAATCAATGAATTTTATAGTATTAAAATTAGTGTCATTAAAGTATAAAATCTTAGCCATGTAAAGTTAAAAAATTGTTAAGTTATAAGCATTAAAAATACTATAAATTAACAAGAGTTGGGAAAAAGTAATATCAATACACTCATATTTCAGCTAGTACACCCCAGATAACACTGAAATCTTTGATACTAAACATAAGAAAGAAGGTATTTAACTAGAAATGTTTGGTAATCACTTCTCATTTAGAAAAGAAAATAATTTGTTACAAACCAGTAGCTACTTTTTTAATCAAAATTAAAGTTCTACCAGCATTTATGGCTAGCAAAATATTTTTTAGAATGTATGTTTATTGTTTTATTTTAAAACATTTTTACTGTATGATTTATACATTTAGAGTAATGTTCTGTATTTTAACATTTTTATATTTAAAAGTAATGAAAACTAAGATTAATCCGAATTTTATTAAGTTGCTAAGTCCTAAAATTGCATGCCAACTTGTGAAGAAAAGTGGCAAGTGAACCTTTTATTTTGTTCTTCCAAAAGGTGGATCATCAGCATAAAATTATTTTGTTTTTAGATTCAAATTGAGGCATTGATTATACTTTTGGCAAAAAATGGCTACTCAAGCTAGCTAAAAAATTTTAAGTATTCATTTAGCTAACAATCTTGCATAAAATTTTATCGTTTGAATTGTGTGAATAAATTGGTCTAGTAGTTATTCCTTAATATATATGTTTATTTTTATTTTGCAGGACGATTACTGCTTCCTGTTTAGAGCAGTTGAGAAAGGTTTGCTTCCAAATTGTGAGGTGATATCAACCTCAAATAATACAGTTACTAATGGCCATGTCCTTCCATTAAAAGAAGAACCAGTTATCTGAATGCTTTCCCTCTTGAATGTGTATCTATGCAGTTTTTGACTGTTTCCTTTGTGTTCCTCAAAAAGTGGCAATCAGGGCAAACCTCGCTATTTTGGTGTATGCAGAGGTCAAGTTTCATATGTTGTGCAGCATAATATTATGTGATAAGGTAATTTCTATGCAATGCTAGAAAGATGGTGACAATCCAGTCAATTTAAAGTGCATCAGGGTAAAATTTTAATGTAGTTAATTTAAATTTGCGTAAGAGAAAATTTTATTGAAAAATTATAATCAAATAAATTATGTTGCTTGAAGGATTTGATTTAGAAACATTTCAGAAAAATTTGTTCGTTAATCTGTTATGTTTTTGTTTAGTCTTAATGCGCTTTTAAAAAATTGTGTAAATTACATACGTAGAATGTTACATGTAGATATTTTACTTAATTAGAATCAAGAATTTGTAATTTGCTGAAAAGTATTTGTGCGAATTAGCAATATGCATATTGCTCAATATTTTGGCAACATTCAGATTCTTTTTTTTATGACTGTTAAGTGTTTCATACCTCAAATTGTGCAATATAAGTATTGCTTGGTATAGGGACATGTTTATATGTTTCATGACTTCTGTGAGAAACAAGTTGGCAAATCAAAATTTGTATATTGAGTATACATTCTTTATAAAATTGGTAATGTTAAAGCAGCGGTTCCTAAAGATTATGAGATTTGAGATCATTTAATTGATTTCTCATCAAATTAAATTATTTTTTTCTTTGTACGGTATTCCTTTTTTGCAAAAAATAATTGTCTATACTATCAAACATATTTTCACATTTTAGACATAACCAAATTATGAGCTTAAGGTACTCTGCATTTCTATGAATCGAAACACATTTGTAGAACAATAATTTATTTACAAATAATCTTCATTAGTGTAAATTTAAAATAGTTTTTGTATGTTTCACATATTTACAAAAATTATATAATTATTTGCAGAAAACTTAAGTTTCCGTCTATAAATCATGAATTTCTTTACCATGTGCGAAATGGAAAAATTTAAAACTTTTCTGTCTTAGTAGAGCAGTAATGCGTACATTTGGGAATCGCTGTGAATTTTATATCTTTTTCTTTATAAATCACAAATTTTTTAAAAAACCTATCTTAATTGCAAAAATATTTTTCCTAACTTTTTTTCCGGTCAAATAGTTATAAGAAATTAGTTCTTTTGAGAATTAATTGTTTGTTGTTTAGTTTTTTTTCTATATTTACTTATGTAAAAAATAGGATGCACACTAATTTATGGTATTTTAATGTCCTAAAAAATCGGGTATATTCCTTCAAATAAATAATACTGCTGTTACAAATATTTCTATAAATTAATTTTACCTGGAACATGTTAATAATTGTAAAGCACAATTTTTTTTTATATCATTACAGAACTATCCAAACTTTTGGTATTTTGATGTATAAATTTTTTCTTGTTTTCCTGTTGTTAATTTTTAGTCTATTTAGACTGTTTGTAGACTCACACATAAGTAAAATAATGATTTGTTAAAATTTTTAACTTTAGCATTTCAATATCAAAATTATTCTAGTCAGTTATATTTATTTGTACATATGACTTGAAATCACTATGTATGCAAATAACTTGATCATACAGGGTATAACTAATTGAAAGTGTTTTTAAAGTAACTTTTTTGTACATTATTTTTTATCAAATTTTTAATGCAAGAGAAACTTGCATAAGGTGTCACAACCAGGTATACTTATTAACATATAAAGGCTGTTTACGTTTATTGGTTGTTAATTAATCTAAAATTGATTCTTATAATTTTTGCATGTGGGTATGATAAATTGTCTATTTAAGCTTTGCTACTAGTTCTAATGTTTAGGGATATTATTAATATGCGAGTTTTTATGTTTAAGTTGCAAGTTTCTTCATTAAAATCTTTCTTGTTGCATCACAATGAATTATGTAAGTCTGTAAATTTTTAAAGGTACTTTACATATTATTATTCCAAGGATAATATTTATATCCAAATGACTTTTTTCAAACAATTTGTATTAATTGTTACTGTTCTCTAGTACAAAATAACAGTAGACATTAGATTTATCATATTCACATGCACAGTGTCTTGTGATTGTGCAAAACAAGTAGTCTAATTTTATAAAATTTGTTTATCTTGAATCCTCAAATACTTTCTTACATTACATTGTACATAAAATAGCACTAATTGATGTCCAGTTTCCAGTTTGTATAAATGTGCTTACTTGTCATTTAAAGAAAAATTACTATACTTTGAACTGTTGACAGTTTCATATTTGGTTTAATATGTTTTTATAAAGAGACATTTTGTTTAAAAAATAAATTGTGTTGTTACAAATCAACTCATAAACTTAAGTATACTAATGTAAATTAGCATATATAACAGAATCAAGAACCAGGTAGAGAGACCTTATAAAATTATATTAATTTTAACTTTTTTTGTTTGATGAATAATTCACACCCAATACAAATAAGTGAAATTTATCATTCACTAAACTGCCAAACCGTTATATCCTTTAATCTTCAATATAGAGCCATTAATTTGCATAAAATTTCTTAACGTTCCTGCAAAATTTTGTGCGCCACGTCAAAGTACTTGTAAATACTTTTTACACTCCTTTATCTGTGATCTTTTTATTTTTCATTTTTTCTAAAGTTTTGGGAAAACTTATTTTATTGAAAAAGTTTTTATAAGTTTATAAATGGTAAAAAAAAACTTTTTGAAAATATCTAGCAGCATTTTCGTATACAAGCTTTTATTATATATAATGCATACATTCATTTTATTAGAAAAACTCTTTACAATGTCATTTATTGAAAAAAAAAACTTCAATGGGGAAAAAATGATTTTATGTTTTTATGTATTGCTTAAAATATGTTACTGATTATTTTATATGACCTATTGTTGCTTCATATTTCCATCATTACAGGTTATGCCAAAATATCATTCTTTTTTTTATGATCTATTGCTTCATGTTTCTATCATTAAAAATTATGATAAAATATCATTGGCAATAATTTTTAATTTTTATTAATATAATGTACATAATACTGTATATATTTTGTTTATAAAAGTATCATTTTCCATTCATTTATGATGTAAACGTATGAAAGCACTGTATATATTTTTGTAAATATATTGTTTCCATTTAAGTTTTGTTTCTTGGCTTAGTAAGTAAATTTTAAAATAATGCAAATAATACTTTATAAATCAGGATTGATATTACTGTCTTAATTTTGAAGCACTTGAAGCTAAATTTTGTCACTTTTATAAATTCAGTTTTTTTTGTTTTATAAAATGAGTACTGTATGCAATTGCATAAGCAATAAATTTTTAGAATTGTAATAAAAGTATTGTCCAAGCAAAAGTATTTTTAATCATCGATATTTGCAAGTCATATTTACTATGAGAGAAACATGAGTTACTGAATTTCAAATGAATTTTGTATTTAATAATTTTATACTGTAGTTTTATATATAAAATGCAAAAATAGTTTGCCACATTATGAAAGATGGAGTGAGTATATATTTATTGGTGATTTCGATTTTTAACATTTTTATTTTTAACTGTCTTATTTAAATGTAATTGAATTGAGCATGGTATTTAAAAATAATTAAAATTTTAGTTTTAAACATATTGTGCTCTATTTATCACATAAATTTGTTTTTATAAGAGAAAAAGTAAACATAAAATTTTGTTTAACATGGTATTTTATTTTAGTTGTATTTAATTTAAATAGAGATCTTAGAAAAGGTGTTGCATACAATTATATACAAATTCAAACCCTAATATGCACATTTATGTATTGTGATTTGATGTAATACTTGTAATTGGATTATGTTTAGATATAGTGCTTACTCAAGCAAATGTGGCTTTGCTAGTAGTCTTGTGGCTAGAATATTAACTATCAATTCATTTGAATGTTATGATCTGCTTCCATTAATTTTCATTTTTACATATTGATTTTATACTTAAATAAAACTATTGATTGATTTATTTGAAGTTTCAAGTCATGCAAATCTCACAAAAAAATTTTCACACTGTTTATTAAAAATAATATAGTTATGTATGTTTAGTAATTCTTATAAAACCCATGCACAAATACCTGTATGGTAAATGTTTGCACATTTTGACAATGGCTATGGTTATGATGTTACAAATATTCGTATTTTTTGTTGTGTAAATAATGTTTCCATTATTCATAATAAAAGTTGCTTTTAATTAAAATATTGACTTTCATTATTCAATTTAAAAAAGGATTTTTATAGTTTATATATTTCTTGTTCTAGATAAATTGTGATTTGATCTATGGAATTTTTTTAACTGCATCCAATTTTTATTTAACTAGAGTAGAATTCGAACCTATATAATTTTATACCAATGATCAGCGCACTATCCACTCGGCCATCGCCTTGTTTTAGTCAGGCATGAGTTTCTTCCGCGGTTCCGCTGATTTCCGCGTTTTCTAAATTTTTGATTATTTCCGCTTTTTTTAAAAAAATTTCGAGCCAAAATCGGCGTATGATCTATTTAAAAAAAAAATCTGCCTCATTTATTTTTTAATATAAAACACGCAAAATCGGAAGCGCTGCAACTACAGGCGTAATTGGCTGTGTTAAAGCTTCTTACGGAGGCTAGAAATAGATGTCTTCGAATATTAGTTACCGGCCAGTACAATCCAATAATGCTTCCTGATTTACTTATTTTGCTGCCTAGTAATTTTCACAAAATCAAATCCACCGATGAGGTCGCATTGCCTCATAGTGATTGACAGTTTTTTTGCGTAATCGGAAGAACGTCTCGTTACGTTTGTAGCTCCGGTTCAGGCCAATCGGACCAACCAGAATATTTTCTTTTGATCAAGTGTTAGTTAGTACTGTGACCTCTTGTTACCACAAGAACAGTTTGATTTTTTTGTTTACGTCTTAAATTTTTTCGGCATTTTTCTACTACTTCGGCTTATTCTGGGGTTTTTGATTTAAGATAGTTACTTTTTTCCCTTTTTGTTAAAAAATTGGACTATCCCCGAAGTTTAAATGTGTCCGGATTATGGGTGTCTGGATTAGCCATTCTGTACTGTATTAGCCAATTTCAGAAAATCCGCTATTTTACTGATTTTACATTTTATAATTTCGGAATTTATGGATTTTCAAGGAGTCGTTAATTGCAATTTCTGATGATAGATCTTCGGGATTTTAGAGTTTTTCGTGCTTAAATGGTTCGCAAAACGTGGATTTCGAAGTTCATTCGCGATTTGCCGATTTCTGTAGGATCGCAATTCAACGATTTCTGAGAATTTACAATTTTCCTGACTTCCTGAAATTTTGGAATTTACCAATTTTTGAGATTTAGTGAATCATTAATTTTCAAAAAATTTTGATTCGCCGATTTTTAAAGGTTTTTCATCAATCAAAAAGTTTAATTCTGTAAAATATTAAATTCAAGTTAGTATTATTAAAGATTATATTAAATTAAATATTTTTAAAATAAACTTTTATTTTTTAACATTTTAAAAAGTATCTCATATAAAAGAGAATCTTATGTTAAGTGGTGTTGTTTCATTAAAATTGAAGATTGTTACTTTAAATATTTACCGGCCAATGCAATCCAATAATGCTACCTGATCGGATTTAGATTTTTCTGCCTAGTAATTTTCGTGAAAACCAATGAGGTCGCATTGGCTCATAATTAATGATTGATATTTTTTTTTTGCTTTTGCGTGATCGGAAGAGCGCCTTGTTACTTGTAGAGCTCTAGTTCAGGCCAATCGGTCCAGCCAGAATATTTTCCTTTGATCAAGTATTCGTGAGTATTATTGTGACCTTGTTATCACAAGAACAGCTTGATTTTTTTGTTTACGTTTTTTTTGTGTGCATTTTTTCTGTTTCGGCCTATACTGGGGTTTTTGTTGTTAGACAAGTTTAAGTTTAAAAAAAAAACGGGAAATCGCCGAAATTATAGTGTCCGGATTACGGGTTTCTGAATTAGCGGTTCGTATTAGCAAATTTACGAAAATTCTTTGTTTTACTGATGTTTAGTTTTGGATTTATAATTTTGGATTTTATGGATTTTCAAGGTCGAAGTTCATGATTTGGTTTCAAGGTCGAAGTGCATGATTTGATGACTTTTACGGTATTCGCAATTTGCCGATTTCAGAAATATAACAATTGAACGATTTCTGAGAATTTGGAATTTTCCAGACTACCTGAAATTCGTGATTTACCAATCTTTGAGGTATTTTGTGAATCATTAATTTTCAAAAATTTTCGATTTTACTTATTTTTCTGTTTAAATTGATAATTAGTGGATAGGGGTTTACTGATAATTGATAAAGATCTGTTTAATACTCTGCTTGTTGGTAAAGTAAAAACAATTTCTGCATTAAAATGTTAAACTCTTTAAAATGTTTGTTATTCAATTCATATAAACTTAATAGCCTTTATTATTTTATTGTTTAATTAAAATATCAATCGTTCAATAATAAATTTTAATATCTTTATTTAATAATTTAATTTGTCGTATGCATGTATTTTAACAAATTTAAGGTTTCCTCTTTTTTGATGTTTCTGCACACTCATGCCTGTTTAGTTCTCTGGGAAGATAAATGGCTGTGTTAAAAATGACTGGGACCTTTTTTTCTCTCTAAAACGCTCCTTCTTTGCTAAATATTCTTGTATTTTTCAGTAACTGAGAAACTTTTAGAACAAAAATGGTACAAGTCATATTGGATAAGGGTAGATGTTGTTGTGAATATTTCAAATAAAAAGTCATATTTGTACTACTGAATGCATAAAAATCCTTCCAAAGGTCAATATTCCTTACAAGTAAAAAATGTAGAACAGCTGGCACAGCATTTAAAAAAAAAATCTATTTTAATTCGTAAAAAGCAATTTTTATTTATTTACGGATAAAAATAATTATGTAATATTTTTTTTCTCTGATACTATAAAGTTCGAGTTTAAAGTAACCTGTATTGTTTTTCATAATCTGTGAGAAAACTATGGAAATTCAGTTCTGGGGTACACTAGTTTATTGCTTCCCTTAGACTTATGTCCGGCGCTTCTATTGGATCTTTAGGGATTTTGCATGATTTTGTTTTATTACAAAATTATAGTTTTTATCCTTGGAAAAGATTATACATACGTTCCTTATTTTATTGTTATGATTGCATTCTTAACCTATTTATTTGGGTTTCGAATTGTTCCATGTTTAACTGTCTGGTTTTTACAATTTCGTCAAAAATAAAATTTGTAAAAAATATGTCTATACATGATTAACAGATGATAGAGTACACTGAAACATAAAGCTATCGCATATGTTTGAGATTTACTTAATCTCGTACTCACACGGGTTGCGTCAGGAACCTTGTGGTGGTTCGAAGTGCTGACGGCGCTTACGATGTCGATACTTTACCGGTCCGTTACGATATCCGGTCTCGTTATTTTGACCACGTACGAAATTACGAGGTATGTCACAAATAGCTCTAGTGAGACGTTAATCCATCTGAACGGAACATAATATTTTTAAAGAAATTATTAGTTTTTTAAGAAACTGAATGAACAAAAAAATAGCAAAATCACTTACTGAAATTTAAACAATAACCTTAAAAATATAAAATTTACACGTTTCACGTCTTGAGTGGCAACAGTTAACCAGGAATGAAAATAAGGTATCGATTATTTAATTAATAAAACGGACTGAGCTTACCATGACATACCACCAATCACCGAAGCCACCAATCATATTCAGAAATGAATGCAGAAATAGCTACGTCGCATGAAACATGCGAATTACTATAAAGCTGAAGCTATAACTATTATAAAGCTAAAGCTATACTTAAAAAATATATATTCCCGAGACCTGGCATCCATTTAAATAGATGTTTTGTTCTACGTTCCTCCTGTTGCTACAGAATGCCTCCAGCTGTTCAGGAAAACATGCAGGGCTTATAGAACTTCGTTTACATCATAGAATTAAGTCTGGTATAACCTCGCTTCTGGCGCAGAGATAAACCAGCTACCACACACAACCAACCAACTACATAATATTTTAAAATTTAAGAACTGAATTAGTTTGATAGCGGAAGATCTGTAAGCCACATTTCATTGCAGGTAACAGTAATTTAGTGTTATAGCTCCTTGGAGGCTAGAAATAGAAAACCGGAAACCGTTCAACTTAAACAGTAATTTATTTGTATAAAAAATGAAGTAGCACAAGGGCACACAAACTCCGAGGTATCGCAAAAGGAATGTTTTTTCTTTCAGAAGTCATTTTGAAGGTATTTAGCATAATATAAATGTTATAATAGACTAAGTATTAATTAAAAATCAACAAGGCATTAAAAATAGGCTTGCCTGTGCTATTCACAGCACAATAATTAAGAACGGTATATTCTTATTGCTTACGACCTTATCATCAGTGTAAATTAAGGTAACCCAGCAATTATTAAGTTATTTTTTAAAACTCTATTAAATATATATATTTTTTGAAAAATGTTTATATAAAGAATAGGGGAGACCGGGGGAATCGCGCCACCCTGGGCAATGCCGCCACCCCCTGTATCTCGCCAGCGGTGTGTGTGGAGGGGGTCCTGTAAGCACTGACCTGTAGCAGGAAACACGGTAATCAGTAGTAGAGAGGCTTATGGCCATGCGGTGTGTTGGTGTAACGTTATAAAAAAATACGTTTTTTATTGAGTTTCATCTAATTTTGAGTCTTCTGAAACTCAGAAATAAGTGACTGTTATCCCTAAGTTAGATAAATAAGTTACATATCATTGAAAAGAGCAATAATTTGGCTATGTTATCACGTTGTTAGTTTGGACGCTAGGCTATCTACCTTCCCATAAACAAGCCGTCTACGCCATTTTGTCTTACCGGGGTTGCCGCCATCCTTTTCTTTCAGATTTTTGCTCAGATTAGAACTACAGAGACTTAATAGCTATTTACTAGGCCAACACAATTTTTTATATAATAGTATGGCATAGACTAACTAATAGTCATTTATTACACGTGTTACTTTGTTAAGAATAGTAAGACTATGGCAGAGACAAGTAATAGCCATTTACTACGCGTGTGATTTTTGTTAAAATTCTTAATTAATTTCTTCATTTAATTAAACCTATTTTAGTGCTATATGTTGCGCTTTTTACCTCCTTTTCATTATTCATGGATTATTTGCTGTGTTTTGATGGTGTGGCGGCATTACCCCAGGAACCGGGGTCAACGCCCCTCTTCAAGCTTTTAGAAAAACAATTTTATTCAGTTTCTATTAAAGATTTCAAGTTCAAAAAATCACTACAAGATAGGTTATGAAATGTAGTATGCTATATGTTTGTTACAATTTACAATTATTCTAACACAACTCTGCATGAAAATTCCACTTCCCTTAAGGTGGCGCGATTCCCCCGGTCTATCCTACATGTATAGAATTTTACTGGAATCTCAGGATAGTAGTTCAGTGTATTTAAGTTCCTGGTTAAACTTTCCTATAATCTTGTGAGGTTTTTTTTAGTATTCGGAATCTTATATTAATATAAAAATGAATATAAAAACTGTGCAGTTTTGTGAGTTTTCTTTTGTATTCTAAGCGTCGTCGTCTAGATTAAGATTATTTACACTAAAGTCTATTTTTGTTTACCCATTGCATTTTTAATAACATTACTTACGTATTATAAGTATTAAAATAAGGTTTGTCAATAGACTCAATATCTTTTAAAATTTCTTTACGAAAATATTATGCAATAAAAATAGAATCGCTATTTAGTGAAGTCTTTTTTTTCAATTACAATTTACTTAAAATTAAAACAGTATTTGTATTTAATAAAATTCCTTTAGATTTTGGGTACAATGACCACCTTGTAGCTCTAGTGCGAAGTTAATTATACTAAACTAAACCAAAGGTTTTTTTTCAAAAACTATTATTGGAGGGGTGATGTTAAACTATCACAATGGAAACAAAAAGATTTGTAACTGTAGCTAATTCTTAGAACCACTTCCGCACTAGAGTCAAACAATTTAAAAATAAAATGTATCAAAATACGTTATTCAAATTAACACTTAAACCAGAAAAAAATGCCTATTTAATTTTATTTTCCTCTACCAAAGTACGGCCGGCTTTTTACTGTTCGTTTAAGGCGTCATGCCACGGAGGATACCTTCACAGGTTCTGTAACTGTCCTAGCCATTCTATTAAAGGATCGTGCTGGATACAAACAATCCCTCTAATAAGTAACGCCTATAATAGACTAGTGCACTTAAAGTCTGTCGTGGTTCAAAGTGCTAACGCCGCGGTTCAACATTACAAGTGCTCTAACCAATAGCCCCTATTGCGACGTAATTTCAGCCAAACCTATTTAACAATTTAATTTTGAATTAATTGATTTGAATTGATTTTAACAATTTAATATTGAAAAATAATTAGCAGTTTCATTAACGAATCTATAATAGCAAAAATGAAACGTTTGTTTGTACCTTATAGACTCTTAAACTAGGCATCTGTTTGCGTAGTAACTTGGCACAAATGTGTAATTCTTAGTCAAGTTTTGAATTTTAAACTTTCAGAGCTCTATAATGTTTTGGAGAAGATTCGAATTATTTGAAAAACTACACCAATTGAACTCGAATCCGATTTTCCTTTCGTACTAACAACAGCTGAAGAATCAAATCATATCCTTACAAAAAAAATTGAAAATGTTAATTTTATTCTGTTGTCATTACCATTATAAACTAAAATCATCATTTGGAAAACAATTAGCATGTTTCACGGAACGTAGTTCCGTCCAGCTTTCATTGCAGGATTTTACTGATAATTTAGGTGATGGACTTTAGTTGACGGCGCAAAAGAGCGTTTTTAAGTATATTACTGTGAATTGTAAATCAAAAATAATCTCCAATCCAAATAATCTCCAAAAATCGCACTGAATTAGTAAAATGTTTGTTTTTTAAAGATTTATAAGCTGGTTGGTCGTTAGGTCATCGCGCTAGAGCTAATAATGGGTTTGTTTGTGGTTATCTATTTTCTTGCCAAATAGGTAACTAATATCGAGAAACCGATGCAATTATAAAGCTAAAGGGAACAATCTAAAAATTGTCACGAAAAACTGTTTTATTTTTAACAATTTTAATTAAATACACTAACAATTACTTGTTCAAACTCTATAATTCCATATTTGTCTTCCCTGCATTAAAATATGAAATCAAGAAACAAGGGCACTTAATTTAACAACTTTTCTGGGGTAAAATATTCCCGGGTTAAAACTTAATTGAACTGATTTGGTTGAAAAAAACTTCAAATGAGTTATATTGAAATTGATAAAATTAAGAGTTTTTACCATAGTTTTTCAGCCTTCAATTACTCATCCTCCAATGTTGTTTCCTTACTAAAGTACATTGCTTGCAGAAAAAAACTAGTACGGAACTCAAAGCAGAACTGGTCGCGGAATTTATTTGAATACCAGTATTATTTTGACTTGGTGATTACAATAATAAGGGACACCCAGTATTTATGATTTAAAAAGAATAGAATAGGAAAATATATAAAATACACTTTTATTTATTTAAGTATGAGTATCGAACTCATTTAATCCTTAAATTTTTAATGTGAAATTACAACTAAGCTAAAATAAATATTAGTATATGTCACAAGTAAGGATAGTTCATTTTTCGAAGTAATATTTTGTGGTCTTTTATGCTGATAGAATCAGTCGTTCCTATCCGATAATTGCACCAAAATCTGTATTTAACGATCATATATGCAAATATGTTCCTTAACTCTCAAAGGAGGTAAACTGCTTCTCATTGCATATACTTTTGGCGTTTTAAACAGGCTACATTAAGCCTTTTCTATAATTTTATGTATGAGATGAGCTGACTTTGTCAAATGATTTTTTAAAAGAATCATCTTAAAACACCTGTTTCGTGCCATCTATGTAAATAAGATCATGTTAATAACATTTCAACGTATAAGTTTATTAAGATTGACACATTTATAATACGGTAAAAAAAATCCATCTCCTACTGTTAATGGAGAAAAAAAATCAAGAAAGAAACAAAAATATATTTATTTCTAGTGTCAGCATTTCGACTCTGTCGGGTTTTTGGCCATGTCGGTAATTCGGCTTGAAGTAACTTTTGGCTTCTTTGCACATACCTTTTTAAAACAGTCAAAACTAAACTTGTTCTATATTGCTCACAGCTTAGCAATGAGCTAACCATGTCATAGTATCAAAGTTTATTTCTTCAAATCGTTGTTTTCCTGCTTTAGAATTGGAGAAACAATCTCCTATTTGAATTTACAATATTATCTGTCATCACGGTCTGATGACAGAAAATATAAGAGAAACAAAGTCTTAGAGAAACAAAGTCTTAAAACGATCTTTGATGTTCCAGGGAATGGTTGAAAGGCACAACGAATTCAGTCCTTGTAAATACTAATATTAAAATTGAGACATGCAACCAACTAATGACATAATTTTCACATTTCAGGTAAAATAATTTCACCTTTTAATAAGATAGAGATTGTTTCCCTATTTTAAAGCAGGGAAACAGCGATTTAATGAAATAAACTTTGTGATCTGTGAACATTCTAGAAAAAGTTAGTTTGACTCTTTTAAAAGGTATGTGCAATAGCAAAGTTTACTTACACTTCAACCGAATACTGACATGCCAAAATCCCTACACAGTTGAAATGCCGACACAAGAAATAAATATTTTTTGTTTCTTTCTTGATTTATTTCGAATTTAGAATGTTTATTTTAAATAATATATAAACGTTAGTTATAATTGTTGTATAATATTAATATTTAAATCGGAGCGAAAAATACATTAACATAATACATACTATTATAAAAAATTATGTAATGGGCACCAGATCAAATTCCAAATTACAAAACGAAACCACTAAAAGAATAAACATGAACAATGGATTATTAAAAATACTCCGATTTATTATGCAAGTGATTTCCGTAAAAAAATGCAGTTAAAAAATCGAACACCTTTTTTGAACCAAAAGTATGTTATGTTTGCATAACAATTAAAGAAAATCCTTCTTTCCAAATGCAATTTTTTTTCAAAAATTAGTAATTAAATTTCCCTTAATTATGCATAACTCTTAATTTATTGATTTGTTGGGATTTCGTCCTTGTGTTTATGGAATGTGTGGATTTCGGCTGTCGGGATTGTGGCTTGTTAGGAGTTTTGATCAACTTGATTGTGGTTCTTAATAGGGTACTTGACTGTATCGCTAAAATACCTTCCAATATTAAAGTAATTGTAGTTTCAACCCAAAAATAACAAACGTATATATATTTTTGCAAAATAAATATTTAAATAATTCATATAAATCATTTTAAAATGGCTTATATTTCATCGGTACGTCACGTGATCACAAACACGTCGATTTAGCTGACGTCACTAGTATATACAAACAAACCGGTGTGATGTTGTTTGCTTGCAATTAAACTGGATTTAATCTAATTTACTATTAAAATAAGAATTATATAGGTAATGGAAGGAGGTTTTACAGAAGCGAATAGTTCAGATTTGCTTAAAGCAGATTCCAAAAGGTGTTTCAAAGTTTGTTTATAGTTAGGAGTGACGTCATAGATACCACGTGACAGCCACAACGCGTTTTCGTGCGTAATTTTTCGTCATAATTTAAAATTAATTTTTCTCCTTTTTTATGGGGTATTTGAAAAAAGAATTATATAGGTAATGGAAGGAGGTTTTACAGAAGCGATAGTTCAGATTTGCTTAAAGTAGATTCCAAAAGGTGTTCAAAGTTTGTTTACAGTTAGTAGTGACGTCATAGATCCACGTGACAGCACAACGCGTTTCGTCCGTAATTTTTCGTCATAATTTAAAAATTAATTTTTCTCCCTTTTTATGGGGTATTTGAAAATACGGTTAGAAAAAATACGGGTCTAATATTTTTGGCATAACAATATTTAAGACAATAAATATTTAGTCAAATACCCTAGTTGACCACCGTCGCCAATAGCCCTCGTTCAGCTCTAGTGTGACGATAAAGCAACTTAACCCCAATGTCGATACAACTTTATAACATGTTCCCCGTAATGTGATATGGCAACCCTGATACTCTTTCACTAACAATCAAGTATGGTATGTTTGAATTATCGTAGCACTAGAACTACACGTTGGCTATTGGCGACGGGCGTCGTAATTTAGAACCACATTGAAGTGACGAGCCGACACCTGAGTAGGCACCCAACACAACCGTTAAGAGCGACAAGCTAACAGTCAAGACAATGAGATAAGATTATTTTGTGTAAAGTTCTAAGAAAATTTTTCGGTTTAACAAGGCACATTTGGATTTTGTAGGAAAATTTTGAAAAATTATTTATCGTACCCCAATTAGTAAATATAATTTCCAATTTAACTTTTAAGTTAACTATAATACATTTAATAAAATAATACATGTGGTGTATATGATACATTTTTATATAATCTTCCAACCTTGCATTTATACATACTTTTTTAGCATTAACCTGTTTTATCGCCAACTATCATTATTTTATTTTCAAATTTTTCTCACAAAATTTGTTAAATATTTATCAGCACTTTATATATTTAACTCAAAAACTTAAGAAAACGTTTGGAAAAAATTTAGATGACTCCGCTGTCAAAAAAATTACTCATTATGTAAAAATTAAAGACACTATTCTTGAGTAGGATATCGGGGTCGTGTTCATATTGCTTCTTGATTATAGCTAGCTAGCTAGATGGATATTCTTCGTATGTTTCACCCCGACTTCTTTCATCCTTTTTTTCGTCTTTTGATGTGCGATTGAAGGAAGTTTTACTTCCTCACAAGTGATTACGTCCCTTCCAGACGAAATAAATTTATAATCCGTCTATTTTTCAACTAGTTCACGATCTTCATTGTCCTCGTCTTCCCTCTTAGTTGGAGGGACTGGGGAGCCCGGATGGTAAAAGCGCTTGCTAGCGGAGGATCTCAGGTTCGGGCAGGGGCATTGAAAAATAATTGCCGACCTAAAAATGGCATGTGTAGCCAAAAATTCTGAATCCGTGTAGACGAAATGCACGTTAAATATGCTCCAAAATTCCGACGACGCGTACGATATTACCCTCAAAAGTTCCATGGGGTGCATATTCAGATGTCGATTCGTCACTTGACTGTGCTTCGAAATTACGGCGCTCTTCGCCAATAGCTTTCATGTAGCTCTAATGAGACGTTAATTCAGCTGAACGCCCTCATAGTTGGTATTTCCTTCAATTCTTCATCGTTTTAGCTATTCTGCGACTTTCAATCACTCTGGATAACTGCATCAAAATAAAATGCGATAAGTCTTCATAATTATTTGTTTCAAATATAGTGAACCACAATACATTCCCAGTACTATTTAATTACACCCTATAAATTCAATATTTCAGTTAAGAAATAAAATATGCATATTTCGAATATTTGATTCAATATAGCTATTCAAAAGCGTGTATGATCTAAATGTGCCGTCATGTTAAAGCTATTAGAGCATAATAAAAGGTTAAAGAAAAGTAATCGAGCACGAAAAAGGAATGACCGAGGAAAATGTAATAAAACTTTCAACGAAGTACAATAGTAAGTTACGGGTTAATAGTAGGTAAGAATTTTTCAATTCCTAATGAGAATAAATACTCCTTTGATGATATAAAAAACATTAAATACGCGATTTCAGTGCAGGACTTGAAACTTAAAGTTCAACTAAGTATATGTAAGGATACAGGGAAAGTAAATAAAATAAAAAAAGATAAAGATGCACGAATTTACTTCATTAACTATTACATTATATACGTGAAAAGTTAAGCAAGTAAGTGAAATGTAAAGGTATATGCACGAGTTTACTATTAAATTTAATTAGAAAACATTAAAACTTATGATAGGCTAGAACTATATTAATTATAAAATAAAGAAATGTTGTTTTATTCTTCCATATGGCCGGAGGGACGAGATATAGTAAATTCCGTATAAGTTTTAACGTAAAGTAAGAAAATCATTTGAATACACATGAAATATAAGTATTTTACTTAAAAACTATGCAACGTTGCAATCATTGACTGTAATGGAATTAAAATATGTTTTATTATACAATAAATGGAATAAGTGTTTTGAAAAATATTATTTTTAAAATAAGAAAACTCCTTGTTAACACCGAGATTCTTCATCGAGATCATAAAGTATTCATACAAAGAAAATTCCGCAATTTTTTACTGTCTGTACTAGAGCGTAAATTTGCATTATCCAATTCTGCTCAGTGGCTTCCTATCCATCTCTCATTTTATTTTATAAATGTTTCAAGTGTATAAAGAACGGCAAATTAGGAAGTTATTACCTATATCAATAAAGGACATGTACTTTTTAAAAATTGATATTAAATAATCGTGAATATTATAGTTATATGTTCAACATTACCTTTGAATGTTAGAAATTTAGGATAAAACAAGTAGGTTTGTAACAAAATCTGTCGCTTAACCCGCTTTCATACAACAGTTGTGTTTAACAGGTAAAAAAGCGACAAACACAGCATTGATATTCTATATTAAACATTTACGTGCTAAATTTGGCTAGTTTCATTAATTTTATTTCGAAAATTCAATAATTATTACTTATCGTTTGTAAAAATTAATTTATATTTCAAAGAATAAATATGTAATATTCCTCGCTTTTAAATAGAACTAAAACATTTCATATCAACGTACAAAGAATCTCGTAGTGAAATATATTTGACGTCATTTCAAACTGATCGAAGTCGCAAAAATAAATAAATTTATTTTAATTTATTGTCTAAAAGAATTAAAGTTTCTCGAGCGATTGTTGCGAATGGCAATGGTGATTAAATTCTAATAAAAATGGCTTCCTATGCTTTTTAAATGAGCATTACATTTTGCTAAATACTTAAGGATTCTATTAAGAAATCTAAAATATTTAAGGATTCTGAAATCGGGAAATTCCGGCTATATTAATATTAGTAACCTCCAGCAATTCTAAAAATAAAACGTTATTTTCCGACAAATTTAAAAGTATTTTTAGCTGCTAATTGTACAGCACTGTAAGAAAAACTCTACACAACTAGATATATTTAATATACACATCTGTCGCAGTGTTCTCTGGGATTTTTTATTTTTACATTATTATTTTTTTTCCTTTTCTAAACACGCTAAATTTAGTATTTATTAAATAAAAAATTTAAGAAGCAAAATTTTAAAACTAATAAAAAGAGCGGAAAATCGGAAAATGTCCAAAAACCGTCTAGAATAAGTGATGTAGATTGCAGAAATAATCACATTTAAATCATCTGAGAACAGGAGAACATTTTTAAAAAAAATGTATTTAACATTTAAAATGTAAAACTTTCATTATTCCATGAAAGTTACGCAAAAAATATGTAAAATAGGACATTTTCCATAATATATTTAATTTTTTCCACAATAATAAGGTACTGTAAATAAAGCTTAGAAAGTCCCCTTTGTCGAATTCAATTCACAACTTCATTTTACAATATTTCTTAATACTAACTTTTCTGTTATGAACTAGTATGCTCAAGCTTTTCAAAATTACCGATACCGAAGCAGCTGATTTTTTAATCGTATTTAAAAAATACATTGCAAGAAGTGTCAGCAGAATTTGGAGGCCCTGTAATTATTAAGTTTATTCAGAGGAAATTTTTTTTAAAGACGTTTTGCAATAAAATAAATGTTAAAATGGACTATTAATTATAAACTGGCCGAGCTTGTTTTGTTATTCAAATCTCACAAAAAGATGTGTATTTTTACTGCGCAAAACCTCAAATTCTACTAAAATGACGTACCCCTCAGAAAATACTATACTCAATTTTTAAAAAAAAATACTTGCAAAACAAACATACTTTAAAATATCTGATTGTTGAAAAAATGTTTAACTAAGGAATATATATATGTAGGATTATTTTGGGGAGTGTTCTAATATTGCATTTTCAGTACAACGAGCGATATTCTTTGAAAACTAATAGAAAATTCATAAAAATTGGAAGTTATAAGCCATTTGTGAAAGAAACCAGAAGGTATTTTTTTCGAAACACACTAAAAGGTAATGTCGCACCCCACTACCATATTTAATCCCAAGTTTCCTTTTTGCAATTGGAAAAATCAAGAAACTAAAATTATCTTTAAAAAAAAACGTAGAAAACTATAAGACATTTTCATCATGTATATTTAGTTGGTTATTTAATTTGTATATATTCTTTTGTATATGTTTGAAGTATTAAAATGTAATATAAGAGCAAAATGTAAACAGTATGTTAATCGGAAGTTATAAAACCCCCCCATCTGAATGTATATTTGAACGAATTTTGAGAAAACAAAAAAAAGTATGCATGTGTTCAAATTTTAAATTCCAGTTTCCTTCAGGAAGTGTTTTTTTGGTAGGTTTATACAGGTTTGTACAAGGACATTTTTACTTTTTGAAACTCAATAGCTGTACTTTAAGAATAACTTTAGAAATATTATCAATGAACTTATTGGGTAATTATAACAAAAAATATAGGTCAAATACACTGAATACTGAATTTATATGGAATCATGTTTAAAAGAAAAATTGCGCAAAAGTTGGAAAATATCTTTTTTCACAAAACTTTTTATTTATATATAGTGTTCATCTTTCGGTTTGATTTTTTTCTTCGCTAAGTGTATATAGAATCAAAAATCATTAACTTACGTGCAACAGTCTTGTCATTTTTCACAAAATATTTTGCTGCACTCTTACTTGCTCTTTTTTATTATACTCTAACCGTTACCAAAGTCTTTTTGTATACCTGTTAAAATGAAGTCAGGCTTCTCATCAAAAATAATAAATATGATAAATAAATCGTTTAAAAACATTAAATTTCATAAAAAAAAGATTAAAGAATTTAATTTTTTATTAATTTGTACTTTATTTATTGAATAAATGATTGATAAAAGATATTGAAAAATCTTAAAGTAAATGTGTAAGTATTGTATATAGTGTATAAAGTAAATTGTATATAAGTGTATAAAGTAAATTGTATATAAGTGTATAAAGTAAATTGTATATAAGTATATAAAGTAAATTGTGTAAGGCTTTCGTATTAAGAAAACAACATATTGAATTCTTCTCATCGTTTGAAGATTACGCATAGTGCAATATTTTACAAGACATAACTACTAAAATAAGTTACTTTAAAGATTTTCCGCTAATTGTATTTAATTTCATTTAGGAAAAATAATGTATTGTACCACGTTAAAAATTTAAAATTCGATGGTTTACTGTAAACAAAAATTAGTTTATTTAAATACATCGACACACTTATGGATATGTCTTATTTAAATAAACAATTTTAAACCGGTTGCTAGTTGCGCTCTTTGTTTACTATTCGAATTTAGGTAAGGTCAGATAGGGTAAATAAAGGTGTGATTCTAAACATGTTAAGAAAAGGTTTTTCTTTTGCAGCTAAAATGTTTGAAAAGAATACGGTATTTTTTTTTCATAGAAACTGTCACTTACAACTGCTGCCATATAAAATTTGAACATCTGTAAAACAATGCTCAAGAAAAAAACACGTTTAATTCCACAACTAAGACACTCACAAACCATAAAAACTATTAAAGTGGTTAAATTTAGCTTAATAAATTTTAAACTAATTTTATTTGAAAATCTAACGAAACTTAAACTTCATTTGAGCTTAACTTGATATAGAGCATGCTAAAAAATGGATAAAAATATTTTAAAAGTAATTAAATGACAACTTTTTTAATTATCACCTAACCTCCACTATAAATTTTTATCTAAAAATTGGGATAGAAGCTAAATTTCTCATTTCCATTATTGAGACGCATCGTACTTGTTTTTAGGCTATGAAAGTGTGATAGGACAAATGACCAAAAGAACCCTAATTGCGTTTAAACGTAGAATGGTACTTTTTTTTTTTTAATTTTGTAAGACCATACTGTAGAAGTTACTCATTAGAGAAATATAACAAAATACAAAAATATTGCTGTTATTTTCAAGCGGGTTTGTATGTTAACCGAAATTTTATATTTTTATTAACAATCATGAGCCAATAACAATTGGAAACAATCTTGTACTATTGTCTATTATAATCTTGTCTATTTTTTTCAATCAGAATAAGATTTCATTTTAAGAATTTTACTGATTATGCCGACTTCTAAAAGAAAACAAGAAAGAAATAGAAATGAGAACTTAAGTTTTAATCGAAAATCTTACCGAAAGTGAAATTCTTTTTTATAAAGCTATAATTTCGCTCAAGCACCATGGATGCTAGTCTAACGCAACAAAATGACCTACTTCGTAAAATCGAGTTTTCGGTGAGAAAATCAAGAGATGACAGTGCTTGAATTACAACTTTGATCTTTTTTAACCCTCAACGTGTGGTTCATCGAGCAAATGCTATAATAAAGACATTGGAGTTTTACTGAAATTGGGGTTTTTAGTTTTGGGAATAAAATATAGATATAGGTTATCATTAAAATGTCTCGTAAAAAATCTTAAGGACTTTCTATTGTCTCTGAAATATATTGATAATAGCGAAGCGAAAAATACTGAATAGAAAATACAAAATGGTTTAAAGGGAATTAAATTATCACATTAAAAAGCTTAAATATATATTTTCATCTTATAATTGTTGTTTGAGGTCTTAAAGCACTAATTTCAATGCACATTCCATGACATTCATCTTACTTTACCACTAATCCGACATTAATTACATATATATTAGTTTAATCTTCTCACGCAGTTATCCAATTTTGCAATGTGTTACATTTCCATTGAGCTGTTTCAAGAAACCAAACGAAATGAATGGCAACTTTTTTTGAATTAGTAGCCTTTCTTATAAATCCATTTTTTTGTGTAGAAAAAAAGGTGGGGGTACAATTTTGAAGCTAAATAACATTGTAGATTATAAATTTAAAAAAAATCACTCTGACAAATAACTGAATGTATTGACCTTATTAGGTACAATTTTGTTTGTAATTCTAGTTTTTAAAAAATTGCATAAAAATACTTGAATAAATTTTCTTTGGTGCGAATAAAGAAAATGACAAAAAAACAAAATCAGTTCTGACAAATTAGAAAACATATTCCTGTAAGTTCCCAATCAGTCAGAGTTCAACCTACAAAAATGGATGAGATAGAAAAACGGAGAAACTGCTAGAGTTTTAAGTTTTAGTTATAAGAATGGAAGCTTGAATGTTATAAAAAAATTAAAAAGAAATTAAAATTAAAAAATTCAAAAATTTTGAATGCCAATTAAAATCTATATTCGATGCTTTTCACAAACAAATTATACAGATTCATGTGTTTTAAACGTATAGCATTGTGAAGGCCACTCATAGCATTTGCCCCACTTTCGCACATCACTTATTTGGTTTCTTTACCAACTCATATGAAGAATAGGTATTTATTTTTTATAAAATGGTTTGAAATTAATGATAACTGCTTTAGTAATAGTGTTAGCAAACTCATTTATAGACTGAGCTATTTTTGATCTGGAGAGATTTTATTGTAATTGTTGTACAGAGATACAATGACTTAATAATTGACAAACCTGCATTGTTTTTGTACAAAACCACTCTGCCATAACGCAAAATGTACATCTTCCACTTGCCAGCCCAATTGCAGACTTTTCGAATTATTTATTTTATTTCAATTCATAGTTATTGCAATTTTTTTTAGGGTGAACCTGAAAGTATTTGTATCGAAAATATTTTTTCGAACTTCGAAGTGTAAATATTTTTTAGAGTTAATTATTAAGTACGCAGTTTTTATTAAGGTTCACAGATTCTAAAAGACCCTGATGATCTGCGAATTTGGAAAATTCCCGAACCTGTGTTATAAAATAAGATTTATTTTCTAGTATAAAATTATTTAATTATCGGAGAAATGCCCAAAACACTCACTATCAAACCACACTTCTCCGTGGAATATCCAGTTCCGACCACCTCAAACAAAAAGAAATTAGCAAATTTAATAAATCATCATCAAGTCTGGCGCCAGCTAAATAATCGCACCGATCCATTGCCCACAACAAAACGGGCTTGGATAACCTTTGAGGAATGAAGGAACTTCCTATGTCAAAATATGTTTGTTATCTCCGTGTTCCACAAAACCTGCCTCTGACTTAACTAAGGAAAACGGCAATTCGGGATAGGCAATGACAAAAAAAAATGAATTCTCAGCCTCTTGTCCAATGGCAAACTGAGGTTCAGCCGCCTGTGAAGGAGTAATGAAAAAAACGCGCGGTATTCATTTGGGCCGGTTTAAAAAGGGGAGCACATAACGTCACCGGGCTCACTTACAACTCTTCCCTTCTGGATCCAAGATGCTGTGGATCGGACTAGTACTAGCCACCTGCATTGCGAATGGTGAGTCCGACTTTAAAGCATCTTCTACAGGACCTAAACATCAAATATAATTTTATATTTCTAGAAATTGCAATTTTAAAAATTTACTGCTAAAAATATAATTATTTTTCATGTATCTTCAAATTGGGCAACTTTGTTTCTTTCGTATAGATAACTTTGGCCTGACACATTAGCTCTTACCTAAATACTATGATTTGAATTTTAATAGCTTTTTTTTAACTGTCGGTAACTCTGTCTTAGTTTATAAGTACAAAGTGTATCAAATAAGAAAAATTGGTAATAGGGCTTTATGCCTTTACCGAAGTTACCCATAAGGGTCAAAGTTTCCTTATTTAACGGTACTACAATTTTTTTTTAATGTTTTTTTTTAATGTTTTTTAAACATGAAATAATTTTTAAAGAAAAAAATTATATCTTAGACCAATTTAGCATACTTATTTTATCATTATTTAAATAGCTATTTTTAAAATTTTAAATTAAAACTAAAGACACCGGAGTCGAAGGATTGTGCGAGTTGGCGTAATGAAAATGACAACTTCTCCGGTCTCAAAGGGTTAAGGATCATTCATAGTTGAATCCTTTAACAATATAGATGTTTATTTACTAATTTGGAGGATTGTTAGGCTTTAAAAGATCCTTACTCTGCAAGTAGTAATATAAATTCTTGGACTTTTAATAACTTAATATTGAAAGATTTTAAACAGCAATAATGAAATACTTTCAAACGAAGATATTATAGAATTTTTTTATTTGTATTTCAGTTCTTAATTTTGAAATCATGTTGAATGCTATTGAGTTTTAAAACATTAATTATAAACATTTTTTTATTTGAATAAAAAACTAGAAGAGATATTTTATTCTAAAATGTGTGGTTTTTAAATTTAAATTTATTTCAAAACACTCTGAGGGACAAAAAATTGCCGTTTAAATTTATACAGTTTTCCGCATTTTGAACCCGCATTTTTTTAAAACTCAAATGAACATAATAAATTTACATGAGTACGTTGTTTTTAATTATGTAGGCAATGATTAATAAATTTAAAAGATACTTTTTTTAAAAAAACTTGCCTTATGTTTTGCAAAAAATAACCTATTTGTTTGCTTTTGCAATTTGTAAAATTCTTCTATTGTCAAAAAGTTGTTTTAAGCGTACAGAATAATTTTATTGAGGGAAGTAAAAAAAATTAAATTCCTTAAAATATAGGTCCTATGAGCCATTTCTGCTTTTAATTATTTTTAACATGCTTAGTTTTATGACAACGAATTCTGCAATCGGGTTTATAAATTTTCATCAACCATAGCATTGTATAATTTAAATTTTTTACTTCAATTTCCTTTCTATTTGAATAATCTTTAATTGTCTTATTGAATTTAACAGCTTTTAAAAATGTAATAGAATAACAAAGTAAATCATGAAGCAAGCCATCAAATGGGATCCAACCGATTCGCCACTTGTTCCCAGATACTTATTTTTATCCAAATTTGAATAACATTGTAGTGTAGAATTTTCGGAATATAGGTCAGGAAACAAATTGCGAAATATATTCGTTGCAAATTCTTTTAAATTTTAAAATTTATTTATAATTTTAGCAATAAATGTTGATATATTTAAACTATTTATTTTTATTTCTATTTTATTCGTTTAAAGGTTTATAACATCTATTAGTATGACTTTTCTTCCTGGCAATCATGTTGATGTGTTTTGAATCGTATTGTGGAATATTATTACTATGCAAAGTATATTTAAAATAATTAAATAATACTTCATATATAATGTCATTATGGCCAAAGTTTAAATTACATAATACATAAAATGTTCTAGCAACTAAGTTTTAACAAATTTTTTACTTCAAAATATTCAATCATTATAAGAAACGATTAATATAAATATATAACAAACATAAAACATATCTTTATATAAAAAAATTGCAATATTACATTAACTGTTTGCAGAAGTAATTGCTAAAATATAAATAAAAGTATTTTTGCACAAACCTTAAAAAATATTTAATTTACGAAACATTTTAATTGTGAGAGTATTTCAAATAAATATCCCAATAACAAAATTCCGATTCAACGAAAACTAAAAATAACTACATTTTATATTTAAAGAACAATAAAACCGTTTCATAACTTTTAAATATATTTTTTACCTTTGAAAACTTTTCAGTTACGTCTATTCTACTTGATTGGCTATTGACAGAGACGCGTCGTTTGAGTTTCACTCCCTTTACTGAGCCATCTTTATAAAATATTTAAGAATAGGAATTTCTACTCAAATGCAATATTGCGCATTATGTATTCTGCTTAAAATGGCCAAAACATAAAAAAAAGTAGACGTAGTTTATTAAATTGAACACCATTTAATTATTTGTTCGTCAATCTAATATTCGTGTAGGTCTAACCACTTTTCCACCACCCTTTGTTACAGCGTTTGCTACTTTACTGTGTTTTTCGAAAACGCAATACGTTTTTAATATCCAATTTTTAATCCATATCTTTGATTTGAAGTACAAATTAATTTTTAATCTCCCAACGTAATCCTCGTTTCATTTATTAACAATGAATGCAACTGCAAAGTGGGGTTAAACAAAACTCATTTGTTTTGTTAACCTAATTCACTTATGATGTTAAAAAAAACTTCATTTTCTCAAAGGAAAGTAATAGTTGTTGAGTTCACCCGAGGCTAAAGATGCTTTCTAAGGCACTGACATTTGATTTGAAGGTCAATAACTGCCCTAGAAATGGCAGCGAAGAAGATCTTGAATTCCAAATTGCCCCTAGGCAGGCATGCTTCACAGAAAGCCGGTTCCCTGCAGACTCTTTTGTTCCGAAAAAGTTGGTTTATAGTATTATAAGAGAGTGATGTAATGGATTATGAGGAAAGCAGAACAGCCTCTTTACCCCCATGTGCTACTGACCGAATTGGTTAAAGTGCATCCAAGTGTTACTTGGGGTAGTAAGGCAACGAAACGCTTATCCATACTTATGGTGTAAGGGATACTTTTATAGGAAATACCTTTATCGACTTCAATGTGCTAAAACTGAACCTGTCAATCAAACAAGTTGGTTTGTAACAGAATCTGTCACTTAACCCGCTTCCACACAACAGTTGTGTTTAACAGGTAAAAAAGGCGCCAAACACAGCATTAATTCTATATTAAACATTTACATGCTAAATTTGGCTAGTTTCATTTATTTTATTTTGAAAATTCAATAATTATTACTTATCGTTTGAAAAAATTAATATATATTTCAAAGAACAAATATGTAATATTAATCGCTTTTAAATAGAATGAAAATATTTCATATCAACATACAAAGAATCTCATAGTGAAATATATTTGACGTCATTTCAAACTGATTGATGTCGCAAAAATAAATTTATTTTAATTTATTGTCTAAAAGAATTAAAGTTTCGCGAATGATTGTTGCGAATGGCAATGGCAATGGTGATTTAATTCTAATAAAAATGGCTTCCTATGTTTTTAAATGAGCATTAAATTTTGTAGTTTTTGTTAATAATTGAAGTACTTCAAATTCGAATTCTTTTCTGAAATTTTCAATGTATTCTAATTTCGATGCGCTGAATTTTTTGACGTATCACACTTGTCCGTAGCATTTGTAGTTTGGGATATGAAAGTGGGTGACGGACAGACAGACGGACTGAACGATTATAATACCGTCCACTTTTTACGTTATAAACGTAGTGTGGAAGCTAAAAGTTCCATCTATTCCCGTTTTCTCTAAATTGAACAATGAAATGTGAAACAGCGACTTTTTAAGTAGTACTTAAAAGTATCGCCAGTATATAAAGGGTTAAATATTTTCCACTGAAAAGATGAAAGAAGATAAATTTATCTTGATGATTTGAAGTTAAGTGACAGGAAAATGTTGTTCGGCCTCATAGAATTGGAAATTAAACACTTAAGTGCAAATTGCGAGTTCTACTGTACGATTAAAACGCGTAGTCTAATTTCAAAATGAATCCGGTTTGAGAGGTGCTAGTTATATACCGATTTAATAAATAATTATATAAGTTTTAACCTCCTCACTATCCCAAATTAACTTTTAGATGTTGCGGTCACCCACTTTATATATAAAAGTAAAAATGCATAGTGCAAAACACTAAACACATTAAAAATGTTTTCAAAGCGAATGTGATACCAAATACACTAACTTAAAATTTCAGCCAAACCCTTTGCTTTATCAAATGGTTAGGTACGAGGCAAAGGATAGAGAAAATATAGGTTATTGGAAATAACTAGTAGAATTATCAAAAGAAACTGATAAATATTGAAAATAAGATTTAATTTTTGACGTAACTTAAATTTATAACGTGGAATAAGACATTTGGTGCAAAATCTTTTATCTTATTAATATTTTGCTTGGCTCTTATGCATTCTCAATATCCTGATCTTAAGCAAGAATTATTTTGGAATGGACTGGTATTCTGAAAATCAGAAGAACTATGCAAGGCTATTAGCTTCCACACTACGTTTATAACGTAAAAAGTGGAAGATATTATAATCGTTCAGTCCGTCTGTCGGTCTGTCCGTCACCCACTTTCATAGCTCAAGCTACAAATGCTACGGACAAATGTGATACGTCAATAAATTCAGCGCATCGAAATTAGAATACATTGAATATTTCAGAAAAGTATTCGAATTCGAAGTACTTTAATTATGTAAAAAAACTGCAACATTTAATGCTCATTTAAAAAGCGATAGGAAGCCATTTTTATTAGAACTTAATCACCATTGCCATTCGCAACAATCGTTCGATAAACTTGAATTATTTTAGACAATAAATTGAAATTTATTTTTGCTACAAGATTCTTTGTACGTTGATATGAAATGTTTTACTTCTATTTAAAAGTGAGGAATATTACATATTTATTCTTTGAAATATGAATTAATTTTTGCAAACGATAAGTAATAATTATTGAATTTTCGAAATAAAAAAAATGAAACTAGCCAAATTTAGCATGTAAATGTTTAATATAGAATATCAATGCTGTGTTTGTCGCCTTTTTACCTGTTTAAACCCAACTGTTTTATTACATAATTTTGATAAATCCGGGTGATAAAAGATATTTTGCAAATTATTTAAATGTAATAAACGAGTTAAAATGTCCTGAGTTTTCTACGCAAGTCAGCAACACATCCAATTAAAAGGGCGACGCCCTAAAATTGTTAATCGAAAGACGGTGTCCGTGGGAAGTACCTGCCTGAAAGAATCTGAAGACGCGTCATTTGCATAAACAGGTTATTGAACAGACGTCATTGAATTGAGCACGGATTATTAGAAAAGCCGGTTCAACACAAAAGGTCTTAACCTTTGTATAACTAAAGAAAGTCTGAATAATTTATTCAAAATATAATTCATTCAAGTTATCTATTCTATCAAGTTTCTGAATTTATCAGCAGACCGTTATTGAATTATTTTTCACTGAGCAAGGAGAGAGGAGTATATATGACAGTGAAAATTATTTGTAAAAAAAAAGGAATTAAACTATAGTTAATAGTTATATAGTTAATAGTTGTACAGTTAATAGTTGTACAGTTAATAGTTGTACAGTTAATAGTTGTACAGTTAATAGTTGTACAGTTAATAGTTGTACAGTTAATAGTTGTACAGTTAATAGTTGTACAGTTAATAGTTGTACAGTTAATAGTTGTACAGTTAATAGCTGTATAGTGAATAGTTAATAGTTGTATAGTTAATGGTTGTATAGTTAATGGTTGTATAGTTAATAGTTGTATAGTTAATAGTTGTATAGTTAATAGTTGTATAGTTATATAGTTAATTTATTGATAGGTTTTTAATTGCATTACGTACATTATTCGTTACAAAACTTCTAAACTACTGTTTTATTATCGAATTATATAATGCCAACAGCTTTTTACACTAGCTTTAAATAACGGTCGACACATTTAGATAATACAAATGGTGCTTAACAATAATGTGTAGCAATGATGTAATAGTCGCCAAATACAATAAGAAAAACCTTTTTTAATCATTAGGATATATTATTAGCAATTTGTCAAAGTAAATTTGAAGATAAAATTTAGTTATCAATATTTTCATGATTAACAATCCTATAGTTAATCGTCTAGAAATTTCAAAATATCACTGCTTGGTAAAAGGTTATTAACTAAGTTGATAAATTTGTCAATTGGTTAATTATTAGATAATTTTTTATACTTTTTTTGTTAGAAAAGTTTCTTTATATAGAATTTTTTACGGGTTAAAAAACGGGAACATAAAAATAAATTTCTTGCGAAATACAAGGAAAATATAAATTATTGTTAATGATATTTACAAAGAACTTAAAAATATTTGACTTCGGTATTTTCATAGTAAAAAAATCTGAGCCACAAGTGTCAGGAGGTTTGTTTTATTTAAACGATGCATATTTAATGAGTTACTTTTGGATTTTTTTCAATCACGAATATGAAGAACAGATTAAAGAAATTCCAAATAATAGTTGTATTTTGAAATGGGACAACAAGGTTAATGAAAATACTATCCTGAACATAATTATCAAAAAAAAATTAGAATATTTCATTTGAAATTGCTTATTTTTTGAGGCATTAATTTGTTTCATTGAAGTAAAGATAAAGTTACTTTTTTCTCGAAGGGACTGCTTTTTTGGCAGATTAAACCTTTTGCAGACTCATATTCTCCTCTATATATTCTGCATATTCTCCAGAGCTGAGAGCCATTTTTTGTGGCAAAATCCGCTACCAATTTTGACGCTCAGATTGTAATAGTTTATATATATACAAAATTATTATTTTTACTTACAAAACCTTGTAATTATATGTAAAAGAAACTTTGTGAATTTGGATTCAAATAAGTTATAAATAAGTTATATTTGAATCTTCGAATAAATAGCTTTTACTGGACGTTCTTGAGAGTTTATGTAGCACAATAAATTCTCACTCAACCCGTTACTTAATTGTTACGTAACTTTTCTAAGAGTAATTAAAATTTTTAATAACCCAACACTAAAAAAAAGGAATACCACAACTATTATCATTATAAGGAGTGATGCTTTAGGAATTTACACTGATGTCCTTCGGCCTTAAAATGTTCCATAAACTTGTTTTCGTGATGCTTGAAAAACGATTACGGTTTGCCCCAGGTGTTAATTTAAATGCAGATCACGCCACGAAATTATTCACGACAGGCTGATGAATTCTGAATAGGTCTTAGGGACAGATAAAAAAATCACTTTCTAAATTTATAGCCTCCGTTCTTGGAAACTATTGCTGGAATAGATTGTAAGTCACACGTTTTGGGCATTTACTACGTAAATACCGGTTAACGGGAATATTTTCTAACATGCTGTTATTTGTATTAACATTTTGTGGCTTTTATGAAAAATAGGGTCCGGTAATGTATAATTCATGGTTGTGTGTTTGTGCTCTTGTCACAAAAGAAATGTTTGTTTAACCCTTTCAGTCCCAGTGATGCCATTTGGTATCATTTTTCTGATAATTTAAAAAAAATAATAGGTCTGACATCTATTGGGATTAATAAAAAATATTTTCTAATCGAAAAAAGTTTGAAGAATCGAATGATGTGCTTTTTGATATTATAAATGGCTATAGACGATCAGAATTTTTTTTCTAAAATGATGATGCCAAATTGCTCTTGGGACTGAAAGGGTTAATAATGTTATTTATAGTTTGATGTGTTTAGCTATTTATAATTATTTTGTATGAACTATAATAACATTCTTTAAAAATAGCCTTTTCTTTTGAAATGTTTTCATTCGTTGCTTTTATATAACAAGTTTACTGACGATTTGAAACTATAATGAAAGACATTTGACATTGTAACAATGTTTATGAATGTTTAATTTGTATTCATGTAACCAATTTGATAATCATTCGCATCTGAAAAATTTAGTAACGAGCATTTCATATCTTATTATATGTTACATTTTGACCTTTCTTTTTCTAAAATTTTAATATTCATCTTAAAATTCCTTGTTAGCTTTAACTTATTTAGGACCATTAACTAAAATATAGGACGTTTTTTTTTTTTTATATAAGTTCGAGTTTGTCTAAATAAACCATACAAGACAAAGACCAAAATCATGAACTATTTATGCAAGAAATTTAAGTTACGAGTTGTAAAAATTTATCGTTTACTATTTTATATTTGTTAATGAAGTTGTTAATGGCATTCGTAAATGGAGCAAAAAAAGTGTTAAATTTGCTTCTTTATTTGATTTTTATTTATTTAAGTTCATTATAAAATTCAATAAATTGAAAAGTCATAACCTTTATTTGGTTTATTTAAGTTCATTATAAAATTCAATAAATTGAAAAATCATAACCTTTATTTGGTTTATTTAAGTTCGTTATAAAATTCAATAAATTGAAAAGTCATAACCTTTATTTGGTTTATTTAAGTTCATTATAAAATTCAATAAATGGAAAAGTCATAACCTTTATTTGGTTACAGTCTTTGATTGACTGCAAATTCAAACTTGCAACATTTGTTTTGCATACAACTATGTCTTTTTCCAAAGTTAAATTGTAAATGCAAATTGATACTCAATACGAAATAAAACTCATTGTTTATGCAATATAGAAATGCAGTGGTAAAACTTTTAAATTGTAATGTTCATTGATATGATAACTTGAGGATTGTTGAAATTGTTTTGAAAATAACTCGATGATATTTCAATAATAACTAACAGTTCAATAATACAAAACAGTCTCAATTAATTTCACTTGAATTTTAAGTCTATGAAATAACACTTGTTTATTTCCAAAAGTAGTTTATAATGTTGTTCTGAAACAAATGGGTAGTAGTTTTACGACTACATTTCTATATTGCATTGGGTAATTTTGCAAAGTATATACTTTAAAACATTCAAACTTTAAAGTTCAATTTAACTTCAAAGTTCACTACAAAAGCAATTTTAATAATAATCAAATTGAAAAATAATAGTAATAAATATTATAAAAAACTCGAACTTTTTTTAATTGAAATCTGTTCTTAAAATTAAAACCTTTATTCGAAACCGTTATTCAATAAATGAACATCACGCGTAATAAATGTTTTTTAGAAGAATTGAGGCAACTCAATGAAAACTTTTTCCTGAAAGAGACAACTGACAAAATAAAGAAATCCGAATGTCGGAAACGAGAGTGTGTTCACTTGTTGTTAGCCTTAAGATAAATAAGTAATCAGGAAGTACATAGGCCCTTAAGTTAAACACAACGGTTTCTTGAGCTGACCCATGATTGATAGTTTAAACTTGCACAAGGAAATGTTTTTCGCGATTTCCTGTATAATTTATTCGTTTGAATAACCTTTACCTATATAGGTTTTATACAATAGTTATGAAACAATCCTGATTAGTTTTTTCAATTCAGGTATTTAAAGTATGACTAAGGCCACGTTTCAAAATTCGAAACACGTGGAGTTTTTAATTCATTCATAAAAAAACACGTTCTACAATTTAACGATACGCAAATACGGAAGTTTTATATTTTTGATGAAATGTGTAATAAATGTCGATATAGTAGAGAAGGTGTGCAAATGTGGACCCGTTTTATTTTTGGATTGTAAAAAAACAAGCCAACAGGTTTCAACTAACAAAGTT
Organism: Oedothorax gibbosus; assembly: GCA_019343175.1. Lineage (NCBI taxonomy): Eukaryota > Metazoa > Arthropoda > Arachnida > Araneae > Linyphiidae > Oedothorax > Oedothorax gibbosus. The sequence continues at coordinate 164,403 of JAFNEN010000225.1, forward strand.
TTTCTAAAACAGTCCGTACAATTTTAAAAATAGAAGCCTGTAAGTCAAATGTCCAAAAACTAGGTACTTAATAAATACAAAAGAAATGCACTGGATGGAAAAAGTAGTAATACATTCTTTTGAATGGTTAACTACTGTTTTAGATTTTTGAAAAAGTGAGAGTAATGAGGAAACAACCCTAAATAACAATGAAAAAAATCTGTAAACACATTACGTTGTTGGAATATTGAACTTTAAACATTGTATGTTTCTCTTTTATCCCTTACTGTCTTTTGTCTCTTATATATATTCCTAGTAAATTTTATAGTTTTAATCATAGACGGCGTCCCCACTTTTATCAATGACTGCTACATTTTTCTGGCCAATGTGTTTCCAGTTTCATCTCAAATAAAAACACTTAGAGTTGTACAATTTACACATCATGGAGGTAGAAGAAATTGTATAGAAACAGAAAATGTTACCCAACTTTTAACTACAACTCTCGATTGATACCTAGCTTTGTAACGTGACACATAGAAACGTGATTCATTGTTTACGAAAGTCAGTATTTAGGTAAAGCTCCTGCAGTCGAACACCTTAGGTTTCCATATAATCCGCATGTTTCCATAATTGCACCCCCTCCTCTAAAGCTAAGTGGGTTTGTAAGTACTCATTTTAAATAATATAGTTATAAGTGGGTTGTTTTTTCACAAAATTCAAACAACTTCCAATGTTTTGTTTTCATGTTATTGCTAAAAAAAGCATTTTTAACTATACTCAAAATAAAAACAGTAAAATTTCGGCAAAATAACAACTACACATTCATGGTAATAAATTAACTCAAATTCAGTAAAACGTGAGAGACAAATTATTATAAATTTAAGGGTTTACTTGGTGAGGCAAACTCGTATTTCTCATTTTCTAAACAACATTTGTTATATTTTATAATTTTTCTTATCATATTGATAAAATAAAATTATATTTGCTCGCTAAATTGTACCGAATTAAATAGTTAAGTAAATATAAGAGCCACTTTAATTTATTTAATAGAATACTGTGCATATGTTTTAAATTGAGTGTATGCATTGTATACCAGGATTTTAACATTCACACTTAATAATACTTGAATTAAAAGAATGTTTAAACTATAACAATTAAAATATTTGAATTACGATTTAAATTTTAAACTGAAATAAATGACGTTTTAGCCAAATCTTGTTAGCAAAGATGCAAAATCATAAATTAGAAATTGAAATTGCTTATTTAAACTTATTTTAAAGTAAAAAAAAAAGAAACGTTTTCAAATTTAAATAACTTAAACAAAGACTTGACTCTTAAGGAAATTCATTCAATATTAAACAAAAAAGTTTTTTTTTACAAAAATCTATTTATGAATTCAAATGTTGTATGAGGGTTTTGGAATTATGTAAGAAAAAATTAAACATATTTTTTATGTTTAAATAAAAGTTGGAGTAAAATCATTCCAGATGTATAAACTTTACTCAAAATTCGTAATTTGTTTGTGCGCAATTAAAATAAGTAATTGACTGACGCTAATTCTTTTTTAAACATTTCAAAACAAAGGGAGAAATCCTGTTAATATGTAATTAAAACAGTTTCAGATTACAAATATGCATTTAGGTCATACTGCAATTAAAATTCTTGAAATTTCTTTTGAAAATATTTTGTTGTTCTTTGGAAATAAGTCAATTTTTAGTGTTCTTTTTAAACGATTGAATGATTCTCTCTAATAAATATGCAAAAACTTATAGTATTGTTCAGATTTAAGAAATTTAATACAAATTGTAAATAAAGCTACTTTAAAAAAAATCCAGCTCTTATTCTATGCGGAAATAAGAGTAAATATTGTAACAACTAAAATTTCAAAGCATTTTGTAGATTTCAAAATTCGGTCAAAAAACTGTTTTATTCTTTTTGTCAATAAAAAGTTATTAATGTATAGTTATTTGACTACAATTATACTCGTTTGACAATTTTTTTATGCATGTCATGTTTTCTAAGAAAACTAACTTCCCATTATCTAAAATCAACCAATAGAAATTAAACGCTACTTAATTACATAGCTTTGCATCTTTTATTTAATACAAAATTTTCAGATTCCAGTTACTTAGGATCAAAAGGCCGTTTGTTTGTATTAAATGTTTAGGTGCAAGGCCAGTAAATCAAAGGAAGGTGACAGTTTTCGCTTTCACCGATCCCAAAAACCTCGAAAACCGAACCAAAACTGACTGGGAACATCTTAATTGTCTTGTCGAAGAGGCGTATGTTTTTCCCCAAGGTGGGACACAAGACACAAAGTCTGATTCCCAATTATCTTTTGTACTTCCTAAAAACGAGGCCAACTGGGCATTTTCGGTTGTCCTCATTCAAATAATCCTGCTGCGGACTTGACAGACGGGTTCCACCTTTTGCTTTTTAACATGGAGACTGTCTCCTCACCCTGACCCAATTGGTCTTCACTTTTATTTGCCAGGTTCCGCGTCCGTAAATTACGTGGATGGTAGAAACGCAAACACATAAGAGCTGAGTGGAAGAACGCGCTAAGTGACATTTATGAAAATATTGAGATTTATGTGTCAATGAACACATTACTAACTTCTTTAATGATGACAAGTTTCCCCTTTTACATAGACTTAAAGTTTAGTATATTTTTTACGGTTTGCAAGTACCATTTTCAACAGATCTGAGTGCAAACTAAAAAGTTTAAAGCTCATTTTCTCGTTTTCACCTTTTTGTCCCTTAGCACGTTCTTCCACTAAGCTCTTCATATAATAACCCATTACGCCTTACGATGCTCGGGTGAATTATTACTTAACTGTAAGGACTTTTTAATTGAGCCATGGTGCTACTGACACCTAGAATTGTATAGTTTGGTATCTTTATTTACTTTTAATGATATATATTATTACAGAACAATGACATACTAGGGGGAATCACTTTATAATGATGGCTTAATGATGGGAATAACTATAAAATGAAATTCTTCATATTTTATGAAGAATCACTTTTTTAATGATATTCTATTGCATGGTATAAACCATACAAATAAATACAATAAAATCAGATAAACTTTTATATATGTACCCATGTGATAAAAAAAAGTGCATCTGGCATAAGCTACTTGTGTTTATTCTTGTATTGAACTAATAGAGCGTTTTCATTAAACGACGTTGTTTGTTCTTTGACTTAGTGTAATATATAGCTTTCGAAATTTTAATTTTGACTTGTTCTAAAAAAATATTTACATCAATTAGTAATTGCGTGCGTATTTTATTATTGATAAAATGAAGCTATGCATAATAGACTTTCAATTCACTGTTTTACCTACACCCGATTTAAAATTATGTGGGTGTAATATTTGTATTAAAATTTCTCCTTGGTGGAAAAACTTGACAATTTTCAATGGCACATCCTTCATTTATATAAGTTAATAAAAATCAGCCTAAAAAATAAAAAAATGTACAGATTATTTTGAGTTTATAAAATAAGTACAATTTAAATGTTAAATTTCTTTAGCATAAAATTTTACATAATATTTATTACTTTTTTAATACGAAAAATCTACTTTCAAAAGAAATTTTAAACTTGATATTTCCATTTTTATATAAATCATAATGCGCAATGTTATTCACAAGAAAGATTAAAATAATACTTTAAAATCGAATAACAACTATCTGTTAAAGATTACGTGTTCAACGAACTAAATACATTTTATAGGATAAGCTTTGTTAAAAGCAGTAATGCGTAAAAATGGATTTCGAAAAGCTAACAGATTTGCTTAAAAAATTGTAACCTTTTCCGGTTTATAAAATAATATTAACTTATTATTATTTTTGCGTGCTAATCATGATTAAAAATTTTCTAAACAATGCAGTAACTATATTTATCATGAAAATAGTACACTATAGACATTAACATTCATTTAGTTTTCATAAACATACAATAAACCCCTTCAGTTTCACAGGAATTTCTTAAGTGCAGTGTAAAAAAAAATTGATCCGTTATCATTTATTTGATAATAAATTCGTTGAAGTAATGTTACGTTTGTATAAAACTGTAGAAAATAACCCATTGTTATTTTCAGTTATTTTACGTAAGTTCAATTAAACCCCGATTCCGCAACCAATTTTAGGTTTTACCGATCTCGTGTATTTCTGTCGATCGAATTCAAATCCTACTGCTTTTTTATATAATTTTTACAAGCGGTTTCCCACAATTTACATTTTTTAAAATTAGTTTTCTAGAAAGCATCGTTATCATATCAATATGTTGGTAATTCCATATACATAATATGGATGCGAAATTTCCGATTGTTACTGCAAAAACTTTTTTTATTAATAAAGTTTTGTCTGCATAACATTTGTTGAACTTCTAAACCTACTAAAAACAATGAAAATCGATTCAGCTTACTAACAAAACAATTTATAATATAAATTTTAACAAGGAATCGAAAATTCCTAAGGATTTTTTTTAATTTTATAATTTGTGTTGCGCAATAAGTTTTTTTGAAAAAAAATTTAATGTGAATTTTGGACGCCAGATACGCAGTTTAGTAAATCAATCTCATAGTATTTGTACTAAATCCAAAATATTTATAGTTTATTTTTTACTTCAGAATTATGCTTATTTATATTACTGAAGTACACTGCTCAACACAATTAGGGGAGCGCATGGTTTAAACCCTTTCACCCCCAATGACTCCATTTGGAATCATCAGCTTGCGATTTTTTTCTCACTCGGTTGATATCGCACTTATTTATCGTTACATGGAAGAATCGTGTCTTTTGAAGAATTAAATAATGTTTGTTTTAATTAAATGAAAATATGAAAAACATGGTAAAATAAAATTCACTCCCAAAAAATTTTATGAAATAAATTGATCCAAAAATCCTTCACGCTTGCATTCTTAGATGTTTTAAAATTAATTTTACCTTTTTTTACAATTAAAGTTTTGAAAAAAATTATTGTTATACTTTATTCAAAAGTTATGATTCCAATTTTTTTCCCCTTAAAATTTCACAAATTTTAGATTTTTAGAATAAAAAATAAAAAGTTGGAACTGAAAGGGTTAACAAAAGTAAGCAAGTGCTCCCCTAATTGTTTTGAGCAGTGTATATTATTACTGAAGTATCTTCAATCAAAAATAATGTTAAATCTTAAACTTGTAATGTTTCTAGGGTTTGCCGCAACGATTGTAAAGCGTCAAGTTGCCGCTGATACCTTAAATGACGCTGAACTGTGTAAGGGCAGGTCTCCCAGTGAGTACTTTCGACTAACAGCAGATGAAGACTGCAGAGATGTCGTCCGTTGCTCAGTGCAAGGTCTTTTGGCCCTGCGATGTCCATCCGGACTGGCTTTTGATATCGAAAGCCAGACATGTAACTGGAAGGCTAATGTCAAGAACTGTCAGCAACTTGAAAGTAAGCGTAACTTTGTTGTTTGTTAATGTTTTGGAATGTCCTGTTTTGGAAATGCGGGGTTTAAAGTTGTTGTCATTCTTGTGACCTCATGTTTTTAAATTATTATTTGAATTTGCGTATCTATGACATAACCCGCGCGAGTTTAAATTAAAATATATGTATTTAAAATGTTCTTTTATATCTGAGCATGCGCAATAATTTTGAAATGGAATACGAATGGTTGATAGATAACGAAAACAAAATATTGCTTTGATTTACAAAATTTTATAATTGGAGTAAATAATTCATTAAAATTTGCTTAATCAACAAACTGAAAAAGACGACATTCTAAACGCAATTGCATAACCGTAGCAGACATATCTTAAGCTAAATAAAACATATTATAATGTTATTTACAACGCTGGAGTTATGATAATATACTCATTATTTCATAACGTAAGAACTTAAAGCTTATCAATACAAGTGAAAATTTAACTATAAAAATATTTTTTAAAAAGTTTACTTAAAACATTGGATATTGATGGAATATTATTAAAATTAATCGGTGCTTTCTGTATAAAGTATATGATAAATACTATTTTTTTTGTATGAATACTAAAACTTACACAATACTAAATAAAATAAATTTGAGAATTTATTTAAAAATAAACTTCCAAAAACAAAATTTTGATAATAGGAGTTAATTTTTCTAAAATAGGTTAATTAAGCCCAGGTCTGTTAACTTCATTAAAATCAGGTTTCATTAAGTTTAATCGACAAAGTTTAACTAACTTAATTTAGTATATTATCATTGAAATCAGATTACTAAGCCCCAGGCAATTATACCCTCTCTAATTTAAAACTATCTACCATAAGAGGAAAATCAATCCTAAATTACATTGAGTAAAAGTATCAAACCTAAATCGTAGTGCTTTGCATTGACCTCTTATTTCCCATAACAAATCTATTTGTAACCTCATTCTTACTTAATTGACAAAATGAATATTTTTAGGTATACTAATTGTCTTAGCTGATCAGATTGTTCTAGCAATTACCACAAACTACACTCTTTATTAGGTGCAAAAATAATAGTTGAAACAACTAAAGTAACTTGTAAACTATTTGCGTAATTCTTACTTAATTGACAAAATGAATATTTTTAGGTATACTAATTGTCTTAGCTGATCAGATTGTTCTAGCAATTACCACAAACTACACTCTTTATTAGGTGCAAAAATAATAGTTGAAACAACTAAAGTAACTTGTAAACTATTTGCGTAATTCTTACTTAATTGACAAAATGAATATTTTTAGGTATACTAATTGTCTTAGCTGATCAGATTGTTCTAGCAATTACCACAAACTACACTCTTTATTAGGTGCAAAAATAATAGTTGAAACGACTAAAGTAACTTGTAAACTATTTGCGTAATAACTCTCGTAACAAATAGAAGCGTTATTTATAGGTTGCTTGTTATATATAGTTTAAGTATTATTTCTCAAAACACAAGGATAATTTCAGTAGGTTTTTAAATGTTGCCTTTCATTGATTGTTATTTTACCATGTTGCAAGCTCTTAGCAAACGATGCATGGCCAATAACAGTCATCAATATTGTAAAGTTGTGCATCAATAGTAACTAGTTTATATTATACTGATAAACATAAATTAGAATTTAATATTAAATAGATTTTTAAGTGTGACAAATAAAGTTTAAATAAGCTATAATTTTTAAATGAATAATTTGTTATTCCATTTTCTTAAATTACTCTTTGGGTAAAGAAATTTTTTAAAGAATTTAAGCTAAAGTTTTTCATACGAAATCATAAAATTTAAAAACAAAAACCTTAAATGTAAGCTAAAGTTAACATGGAATTGAATCTTTCGTCTCATGAAAACTCCTGGGCCACTCCCCGAACCGAGCCTTAAAGTTTTATGTCGAAATAAAATTACATCAAACTTGTTAGAATCGCAAGTTGTTGCATAGCATGGCAAAGTAAAAGAAAAACTTGTATGTAAAAATAATTGGCATTAATATTGTTATACATTTTGGGAAATATTTCATTATAAAAACGAAAAAAATAGTACAGAAAAATCCATCATATTATAACCCATGATTAAGTTAGTTTTCTGTTAAAAAAGGAAATTTCATAAATTTTGAAATGGGTCACAACATTATTACTTGGAAAGAAATTATCTCTTTAATTTCCTTATAACCTAATATTTTACAATCAACAATGTAAAGTAGGTTACAATTTAGTTGTCAATTTTTTGTACAAAGAACAAAATTAACAATTCTTTATCTTTTACATAAAAGCAAGATAAAACCAATATTCACGCGACGAAAAACTTTTCTAAATTTTTAAGTAAAAAGTAAAAGAGCAATTTAAAATTCAATTTATACTTTTCAAATAGTGTATTTGCTTTGATTTCGATTTACAATTCGATTATTTCGATGTCGGAAAAATTATTTTCCTCATTAGCTTTAATAGGGAAATTAAATTATTTCCTCATTCTTCTTACTGTTAAAATTTAAAGTTTTAGAAAGACAAACCATTTTGCTTCTTCATTTAAACCTGATGGTTAATAAATACAATTTTCTAGAACAATTTGACATTTACATATTTCGTTATGAATTTTTCAATTTTTTTTTTTATTACCATTATAAAATTTTGTGGAAAATAACTTTTGTTGTAACCGATCATAGGCATTTCGAAATGTGTTAAACTTTTTACAATATTAAGGCTGCGTTTATTATATTATTTATATTAAAATTTTGTATTTTTATTCAAATATATTGTTTTCCTTGAAACTAAGCTTTAACTAACGCTGAAACTTTTTACATTACAAATTTGCACTCCAATTTTTTTTAAAGAGTTATTGATTTGTTTAAGAAATTAAATTTTTCATTTTAACTTTAAAAATATTATTTAATTTAATTATGTTTTAAAAATAAATTACAAGGGTTTATCTTGTAGAAAGTTTTAAATATTATAAACAATATTATATAACTTACAACTTATGGTAAATTTATACGTTAAAGAACACTTAACACACAGATATTAATACAAATTATTTTAAGAGTTATAGTTCTGAAACTGCACATTATGCAAATTAAATATTTATGGTCGAGGTTAAGCGAACGAAGTGCGCGATGGTTGGCGAAAGTTAGCGAGTATAGTGGTATTATCTTCCTATTGATATTCTTATTAAATATATTTAACTAGAAAATATACAAGAAAAATATAAAGCATATATATTTTTGAAAATTAGTTATTGTAAATGTCTTACAAAATCTGAGAAATGATAAAATGGCTAACACAACCAAGTGCTGTTATATGTGCATGTTTTTTGTTGGTGAAAAATATATGTATCCCTTATTTTTTAGAGCCCAGGTTGGCTACACCATTGCTTGCTACGGACGAACCCATTTGTGAAAAGGGCAAGTTGGCCTGTGGTAATGGAGATTGCATGCAGAAAGAGCTTTTCTGCAACGGAGCTCCTGACTGCCCTGATGGTTCTGACGAAAACGCTTGCAGTAATTACTTGTTAAATATATTTTTTTAAATTTTGATTTAAATTTTGTTCCACTGTTTTTAATCTTTGGTAGTCGGATACACTATTGATAAAAGTAAAACGACAGAAAGCTCTTTTCGACATTGATCATTAATTAATATGAAAACTGCATTTCATTTTTTACCAATAAAAAGGGACATTGTTAAGTCATAAAAGAAAAGCAATTGGAATTCTTTTAATTTTATAAAACGTATCTGATTTTATAAAACGTATCTGAGATACGAAAATTCATATGGTTCTCGATTTAAAAAATGGTTACATGAAACGAAATGGTAAATTAAGTTTCAATAAAATACTACTGCAGATATTTTTACAATACCGTTTTAACATTCGAATTTTTCTTTTAGCTGTTGACAAAGATCCAAACAGAGCTCCTCCATGCGACCAAAATCAGTGCGTCCTCCCCGATTGCTTTTGTTCTCCTGACGGAACCCAGATTCCTGGAAAGCTGGAGCCAAACGCAGTCCCTCAGATGATCACAATCACCTTCGATGATGCCGTCAACAACAACAATATTGACATCTATGATAGAATCTTCAGGGAAGGACGAAACAACCCGAACGGCTGTCAGATTAAGGGGACATTCTTTGTATCTCACAAGTACACCAATTACTCTGCTGTGCAAGAACTGCACCGAAAGGGACATGAGATTGCTGCACATTCCATTACGTAAGTTGTATTTCAGAAATATTTGCTATTCAGTACCATTGCTTTTTAAAAATCAGCGTCACGTTCCAAAGCTTTATGATAAAAAAAATTATTATTTTAGGATTAATTTTAAGACTATAAAGAAATTGCATGTTATAGTGTACTTTTGGCATTAATTTAAGAAATGTTGTTCTTGTAAATATTTTGGGCAACCCACATATTTTTGTATAAACTATTAAAATTTGAAGGTTAACGTAGTGTTACATCCTGATTGGTAAAAGTAGGTTTGTGGGGGCGTATTAGTTCACATTTGATTCATAAAAAATATAAAGGAAAAAAATATACGCAAATTGTAATTTTTTTAATATTTTATTTAGTCATAGAAATGATGAAAAATACTGGAGCGAAGCAAACGTAGAGGCATGGGCTAAAGAAATGGCTGGAGTTCGTCTGATCATCGAACGATTCTCCAACATCACTGACAACTCCGTCGTTGGCATTCGAGCTCCCTACTTGAGAGTAGGTGGCAACAACCAATTTTTCATGATGGAAGAGCAAGCCTTCCTCTACGATTCTACCATTACTGCTCCTCTAAGCAACCCACCTCTCTGGCCATACACCCTTTACTTCCGCATGCCCCACAAATGTCACGGTAATGGACAAAACTGCCCAACTCGTTCCCATGCTGTCTGGGAGATGGTCATGAACGAATTGGACAGAAGGGATGATCCAACTTTCGACGAAGAACTCGCTGGATGTGCCATGGTAGACAGTTGCAGCAACTTGCTGACCGGCGAGCAGTTCTACAACTTCCTCAACCACAACCTCGAAAGGCATTACCGCACCAACAGGGCCCCTCTAGGACTCTTCTTCCATGCTGGTTGGCTGAAGCTGAATCAAGAGTTCCACGATGCCTTGATTCAATGGGTGGACGAAATGCTCGACAAAAACGACATCTACTTCGTCACCATGACCCAAGTTCTGCAGTGGATGCAGTCTCCAACTGAGCTGAGCTCGATCCAAAATTTTGCTCCATGGAAAGAAAAGTGCGAAGTCAAGGGCCAACCTCTTTGCTCATTGCCCAACGCATGTCCTCTTACTACTCGAGAGCTTCCTGGTGAAACCGTTCGTCTCCACACTTGCATAGATTGCCCGCAAAACTATCCTTGGCTAGAGGACCCAACAGGAGATTATTTTGCATTTAAGAAATAATTTTCTTTTAAAATTTAGACATCATGAATCATGATTTCATATGCTTGTACAGAAAATAAAGTTACTATAAAACAACTCTTACTGTCGTTTTCAATTCTAGTTTCCAAGAAGAAAACAAAGTGTTACCATGTAAAAGTCGTACATTGGTAGTTTTTTAAAAGAAAGATATACGGGCAAGGGGCTACGTAATACAGCTCGTACAATACAAGGATGTTGAAAATTAGCTACAGGGATTAAAGAATACTTTAAATCCATACGTTGTGATTACTGTGGTGAATAGCATGAGTAACTCTAATATATTGACTCGGGTTCGTGCTATACGACTCCTTTATCTGGTCATGATCCAACTTCATCCCTCCGGGATAGATACATGGGTATCAAGCTGCTTGGGATGTTAATAGAGGGTCTGTTCTCGAACTAACTACTTAGCACAGATAATCTTTAAAATTAGCAACTCAGGCGCAGGGTTACAGAAACTGAATTGGGCTTTATATACATCATAGGCCTAGAAAGAATTTAAATTTAACATCTTACTAGAAAGGAGTGTTCGAGAAAGTTTAACACGTTCACGCCGGCGCGGGCCACCGGTGGCCCGCACTAAATTGTCTCATCGGGCGGCGCGTACCACCGGTGGCCAGCGCTAGATTGTCTCATCCGGGAGACTAGATTGTGCTGTTGGGGGCCGCACTAGATTGTGCTGTTAGACGCTGAAAATTAAAATAATAAAAATGTAACGTATTTTCATTAAAAACATTTTTAATTACAATTATAATTAATAACGTATCATACACATAAGTTTGGTTCAATAACTCAAATTCTACAAAATTAACATAATAATTCTACATTGTTCTATTTATAACATCATTATTCATTATTTTTTGTGTAATTTGTTAAAACATTTAAAGCACTACTGAGCTGTACTGTACTACTGAGCAAACATAAAGCGCTTGTGCATGTGTGAACGACAGGCATAAATCGCGCGCCGCCAGATAAAGCGCGGCATTTATTTGAACGCCGCCATACTTACGCCGGCTACCGCCTTTTTACACCGGCGTGACGTGTTAAAGAGTGTCAGCTTATTCATTGTATGGGTTTTTAGCATTAATTTTAATAAAAATTAAAGTAAATCAAAACTATGCTGGTTTAAATAGGGTAGTTGCAAAGTACGTGGAAAAAATGTTTAAGAAGTTTTAAATTTTAAGAGTAATTTCAGTGAAAAACTCGTTGACACTATGACCCTTTAAATGCCTATACTCATAACTGGCGAAGTGTTAATGAAATAATGCGCAATTTGATATTTTTTCTCATCAAAATTTACCCACTTTTTGTGGAAGTTTTGTTTCATACAATCAACTTAAAATGTGTGTTGGCAATAAGCTGAAACCAAAATAATCTAGGAATAGCTGATTAACCAGCAGGGATAAGATTGAATTATTGTCCCATTACAACTATTAACTGGTAGAGAAAATTTCCCCCCCATCTATGCATGATTAAGGTGAAGTAGCTTTTTTATTTCAAGACCACTTGATTATACATCATTGGCCCCTATGCCGAAGCATGAGATTGGAGCAAAAACATAAACTGAACAATGAAAAAAAAAGATGCAAACATACAAAACTAATACAACTAAATACAAAACAAATACGGAACTGAATGCAAACATAATAGAAAATCAGTCTTAGGATGCCAATTGCTTGGATGAAGTAGCTTTGTATATAGGGAGATGATGGACATGGAACACAATTAAAATGCAAAAAATACCACTAAAAAAAGTCTAAACACAAATTTTATTTTTTATACAATCAAGCACTGGGTTTATGAAAAACAAATTAATTACGAGGAAATGTATAATTAAAATAGTAGAAAGTATTGGAAATACTGCACATAAAATAAAAAAATCTTTATAATAATTATAAAATTCTGGAATATATATAAATGGGTTTCTTATCTACCATCATAAATAAATGAAGTGGCAAAAAAAAACCTGAAGATTTAGCATAACTATATGATGCCTTTCTTTTTTGAATTTATTGTGTGTGTCAACACAAATTTTCACAATTTTAAATAATACATATATACAAAAAAAATTACAAAAATGATTTGTATGTCTGACCAGATTGAAAATACAACATACAAGTAAATGTTTTTTGATAGAAAAGTGCTTCTATTTATTTTTAAATTATTCATTCACCTAAACCCTTGATGGTTAGACCCAGCTTTTTCCGTATTTTATGCATCAGTTTTTCTTGTAAAATTTTATAAAATTCAGGATTTAAATAACATTTTGTAAATTACTTTTTCATCTGGAAATGATTTTACAATTATCTTTTTCAAAATAAACCTGAATCTAGTTTTTTTAAATATTTCATTTAAAATAAATTTAAAATTTATGCAGAGAAAACAACCATACATATTTGCTTATTTCCTAGCCATTCGGGTGGTTAACAAGACATTTATTTCAGAGGGAGAGGCATAAAATTAGGATAGTATTTATATATTTAAAAGAAAATACTGTTTTGTATATAGAAATATGTAGGTTTCCAAATTCTGCATCAATATTTTGATTTACCCAATTTTAGCTCATAACTATTAGCCACTTTGCTTAAAAAAGTTGTACTGTTATTTTGAACGCAGAGTTTTAATTTATGAAGGTCACTCCAAGGCAAATCGTTTTGCATCCAAAGAAGGCATCTTAAGTACATCCTAAAATAATATGTTTAATATACTATTAGGTATATTTAAAACAAATTAGGATGGGATACATTTTCTTCCTCTTCTCTGGATATACCAATGAAATACTACTTAAAACATAGTCAACAAATTTGCTACCATTTAAAGTTTGCAATTTACTATGTTCTCCAAACTGAAATTTTCCAACACATTGCAATCTATTTAATACAAAAAAAATGTAGATATTTGAAGAAGAATTGTTAAAAAATTATCCCATGAGTGAAAACAAGTATAGTATTTCTAACTTAAGTCAGTCTCAAGCTTTGGTTCAGAAATTAAGTAATCTAGCACACTACCTACATTTAATCAAATCTCCGTTGATCAGGAAAATATTGTTAGGATAGATTGGACTAGAAATTAAAATATAAAAAGTTTAAAAAAATAAAAAGCTTAAAAAAAGCATAGCTGCAAAATTCATGAGCAAACAAAAATACTTAAATTATAATACATATTTTTAAGAATAAATTAAACATATAATACACTTAACTTGGAGTTAACATAGACAAAAAATTTAATGTCCTATTTAAAAACTAATAGATTTTAATAGTACATTAAAAAAAGGTCATGTATACTAAAACATGTTTTAGAAAATGCTCTGAAAGGGAATTTATTGACTAAACGAACAGAGGTGGTTAATTTCAACTGAATGCAAAAAAAGTCAACCACAAAGAGAACAAGTCGTAGCTGATGAAAAGTTGATACGAAGTTATAATTCTTATAATAAAGCTATTAAACTACAGAATTAAATACAAAAGGTTCTGCATTAATTTAATATTTTACACTCTAGCTGAACTATGCACTTACTTTTTTCCCCACTAGAATGGCTCATTGGTCAAAATAAAAACGCTATAAATTTAGAAAATGTCTGCTACTAAGCATTTGTTACATACTAATTGACAAGCACTTATTTCTCATAATAAATTGGCACATAAGAATAACGATGGTAGAAAACTCTATAATGTACAAATAACTATGTTTTTTTTTTTCAAATTTGTAAAATATACCAGTTATATGATTGACCAGAGAAGAGTTTTACAGATTCCAAAATTAGAAAATGTCAGTCTAGACAACTGAAATGTATTTCTACATACATTTCAATGTGATTTACAATGCACATACCTAACAGAAAAGTTACACTTTCTTGAGCATACAATATTGGTATATACAACCTTATATATGTAAAACTATCAATATTTAAGAAGGAAATTCAACAGCTGTTTATTCATCTGCTTTTAAAACATTACATCCAATTCATTATATTTAAGATATGTGCAATAAGTGCTATATTATTAACATTTGCATTTACAATAAAAATTAATATTTAATTGCTATGATCAACATCACGTAACAGAAACATCTTATTCATTAAAAGACAGTTATAAAAAGTGACTGTTTCTTTTTACATTAATTTTGTAATAAAATTGAAGGCAAAATAAATGTATTTAATTCATGCAAATTTTAAGTAACTATTTTAAATAAATAAACTGGTATGAAAAATTTAAACATTCAGCACCATAAAAATATTTTAATAATTATGTTAAGATGAGTGTTAGAGTCAACCTTTTACAAATATGTACATTATTTAATGGTAGGATATTCTATATTGCACCACTTCACAATTAAATATACATGTTTCCAACAATATTAGCTTTGTGACTAAATTTTCAACATCATTATATATTGAAACTAGAATGCAATGCATAAAGTAACATAATAAATATGCACATTTAAATCTAAACATGCAAACATGCATAGTGATTAACAATATATTGTGCACCAGTTACAAATTGCATAAGATGAGAATTGCATAAGATTGTTATTCATCATTTTAGTCCGTAACACGGAAGTAGAAAAATAGCTAACCATGTAGGATGTTATTTAGTGTTAAAGTAAAAAAAAATTACAGATGCAGTAAGTCTTCTATGATTGCTTTGTAACAACTACAACACAATAAAAATGCATTTTTGTAAGCTTTTTATAGTACATTTGTTCAAAACTTACTCAAACAGAATTCATAAAATCTGTGCTACAAATGTGAATGTAAAATAAGTAATTTTTAAACTAAATGTCATATAATAAAGCAATATTTGTTCTATGCGTAATATGGCATAAGATTAATCACATGTCCTAAACAATGTATAAAAGTTTATTAACACACTAACTTTGGAGTGTTTTGGCCCATAAAAAACAGTAATTTTAGAACAAGCAAATACTAAGTAGCCAGCAACTTAATATTTGTATCATATATGTACAATATTTGTATCACATATTACACACAAACTAGTAAGATTTTAATATCTCAAGTAAGTAAGTGTTTTTATTTTTTTTTGCTATCTCTCTTAAGCTTTTTATAACTCACTGTATAACAGAAGAAATTGAACAAAAAATAAATAGTACCTAACGTGTTCAATATGTTAGACAGTTAACAAAGAAAACATCTATGCATTTATGGAAATGTTTTTTTTTTTAAATTATAGCAAAAATACATATTTTGTCTAAATTTTTATGTCAAGGAATAGGTTCAATATTGAAATTAAAACACAAGCTTGAGATATTATAATCCAAAGCTATATTATAAGGAACTTTGGCGTTTACAACCAGTAGAGGTTTTGTAAAATTTGATGTTTAGACCATTGAATAACAAAAGATACTAAATCATAATATCACAGATAAGAGAAGGTGTGTAGACGGAATCTGCTGCAACTATACAATGTTTGCTCATTATATTCTTTTCTTTCAAATATTTGCCAAAATAGGCAAAATTTAGTTCTTAGCCTGAACTTGAGCGATTCTTGCAGCAGCCCTATCTACACACTGTCTCATATGTCACAAAGCCGTAAAAGCTTCCGTGACAACACTAGGGGGTTTAGGTCGATATGCGTGTGCATCTTCAACTCCATGACTTCTAACCGGTGGGAAGTGTCGATGACGAGGTGCATAATATTCAGAATCTGAATGTGCATAATGATGCTGGGGAGATGGTTCTGGTCTGTATGTTGCTCTAGGAAAGAGGCGGTCATTATGATCCCCATAATAACGATAGGATTCTTTAGCTGGCTGAGAATTACGAGTGGCTGTTTCTGGTCGAAACCGGTTTTGCCTTTTTATATGTATAACTCGAGTACCTTTGTCTTTTGGCAGTCTAAAAGGCTTAGTAGTCTGAAAAAACAAAATGTGTCAGAGAGAAGAAAAAAATAGAAATATATGCATACAATGTAAGACATGCAAATGCTAACTTGTCTAAAGCTTTAATAATGAAAGATTGTAGTCACAAACTTTCAATAGAAAGGAAACTTTCAACTCAAATACTTTATATGTAACAAGACTTAAGTTTTATTTTGTATCAAACTTTACTATTATGTGGAGAATCAAGTAAAAAACTAAGGAAAATTTCATAAACATAATAGCAAATAATGAATAAATCCAACAAGGATAGTATTGCCAAGTAAGGCACAAAAGAATTATAGGAAAATATAATAAAAACACTACCTCTCTTTTTGTTTTTCCACTGATCACTCTTTCATATTCATCACGTTTTTTCCGATCCTAAAAACAAAAATGTTATGTATTTTACTTAAAAACACTGGCACATAAGAATTAAATGTCCAGCCCATGTTAGATTTGTAACTTTTTAAAAGCCAGAAGCGGCTTGAACCTTTAATAAGAATCAGAGCTCTTTTTAACATAGTGTTTTTGTATCAGCATAATAATCCTGAAACAACTAAAATAAATACAAGATATTTTTAAGATTGAAAAATGTCTGTCGTAAACAAGCAAATAAAAAGTAACCCAGCTTCTTCTGAAATGAATAAAGAGCTGCAGAAATTTAATTTAAATTTTAACACTGAATCCTAAACATTTAGCAACCCTACTCGAGAAAGTTCCACTAGCATTAGCATGGAAAATTAAGAAATTAGAAAGCAATTGTGATTAATCACACAGCAGAGAATCAAACAAGGTAGGTTTAAAACAGCAAGGCTCATGCAGTTTCCACGAAAATCACACGAGGGGGTAGGGGAAGAAAGTATTTTTGAACCTTGCATTGCGATCGGCAGTCAAGTTACTAGTCAACAATGAAAGAAACTGTAATTGTTCAAAAATTAAATCTATTATATCATTAATAGTATATTGCAGGGGCAAAAAAAAAACCAATTCCAAATATATCATAAGCAAGTTGTATATATTTATTGTTTATCAGATATTACTCATTTATTACAACCCTGTGTGACTAAAACCAAAAACTTTCAAAAATCCATGGTGGTTCAGTTGTCTCTCCTCCTTGAGTAAAGAATAAAACTTTATCTCACCCTTCAATATGGACTAGTTTCTGGGACAGGAAAATGTATTACTTTAAAAGATGGATAATCAAATCATTAAGAACCATACATTTGGATGAAATTTATTTAACCTAAAAAAAGTTTTAAGTAACCACTAGTTATATGGTATATTAATCTGATAGGTTATTAGCTCAGTGTGTGGACTGTTAGGATTAAGATTCGTTTTGGCTTTCTGTGCTGCATGTTCAAATAAGTGGTTTTGCTGCAATCTGACTTTTTAATCGGAAAAAAGTTTCCCATTTTTTATTTTCCACATTTCCCATTTTTGTGTGGCTAATGATAGTATTAATATGTTATAAAAAATGATTTTATTGAAATAAAACTACTTTTTAGCAACCCTTAAAACATGAAATATTTGTCCCTAATATAATAGGGTATGCATATAGAAATTCCAAAATTAATTTTTTAACATAGACCTTTGAAACAGTCTATTTTATACTTATTTATAAAATGACTAGACTTAAAGTATAAGATAACAAAAAGAAACATTCATTTTCACATAAGTTATGCTTCAGGAACAGGTTAAATTTATGGTAGAATTTCTCATATATAGTAATAAGTACAACTTGAATGAAAAATGGAAATAAATAAAAAGAAAAAAACTTACAACATAGCTAATAAGACAGCTGGCTGGTATCCACACAACAAGAGAAACTATTACAACAGTTCCAACAATATTATCATTCAGAAATTTCACTAAAAAGAAACAATAATATTAGCAATTTATATGTATTGGAGATACAACACAAAAAGTTAATATTTCTTATTTTTAAACACATTTTCAAATTTATCAGTATATACTTAAAAACATTTCAACTATGATTTGAAAATTGCTCACCTTAACTTTATTTTACCGGAAAAGCAAATATATATTTAAATACCAGTTTTTTAAAAAAATATTACTTACTGACAGTATTTATATTTATATCTTCTATAATGTCCCAGAATCTCTCAACAATATCCTGAACAGTTTTCTTACATTCACCCTAAATAAACAAAAAGCATTTTTTTTAAATAATAAAAAGTACATTTAGTATTTATTTAATCATTAAAAAACTAGTATTACTGTTATATATGTATTCTGGTAGAAAAAAGCAATCAGTCATGATTTTTTTTTCTACAATGCAAAATGCTTGCAACCCCTTTCAAAACAAAATAACATTTTGGAAAAATAAGGCTTATTCCCTGATTTTGCATGATTAACCTTGATTAGCTATGTCATAAAACAGAATATAAATGATGGATTATAATTCCCTTAACATTATAAGCATGAAATTGCATGCATTCATCGGCAGTCTTCTCAGCCATACACTGAATTTTTGAAATCATGAACAAATGTAACTAAAAATAATATTTAAAAAAAAATTTTTGTTAGTATTTTACTTTAAACAAAAAAAGATTAGTTTAAAAACAAAATGCAGACACACATTCAAAGTGTACTTAATATATTCATATTGATAAATATGTAAATAGTAAATTATTGTTACAATATTAGTTTGGATACTTACACTTTCACAATATCCATGAATACAAGGAGTACCATCTCTTAGTATTTCTGTGGGTTCAATAGGTTTGCATGTTGAGTTTTGAGTTGGCCTGCAACAGCGCTTGCAAGCATCTTCCTCTGTAAAAAAAGTCAAATTGGTACTTCCAAAATACTTTGAAAAATTTATATATATTTGTAATGAGATTTTTAGCAATTAACTTTTATATAAGCCACATTAACTTTTTATATTAATTAATATTTTGCAATTAAGTGCTTTAACAATATTGAGAAATCATTATTTAAACTAATTACAATTAAAGAGCTTAGTGGAAGAACATGCCAAGTGACATTTCTGATAATTCATATATTCCCTTCTTTAAAGATAACAAGTTTCCCCCCTTTTCATAAATTTAAACAAAAAAAGTCAATTGCAAAATTACCCAATAATTAAAGGCGCAATGTCAATTATAAATTAAAAAATCATTTTGTGATTGACAGTTAAAAATAAAATAATGATATGAACACATTATCAGCATTTTTGTTGGTAATGAAGAAATTTATTAGAAATTTGAACTGTGTCTTGAAAGTAAGACACCCCAAATAATATAATAATAAATATATTGAAAGATTTTCAAACCTCTATCACATAAGCAGGAGTGTAGACCAAGAGTTTCACAGAATGGAACACATTCACCATCCCTGCATTTTCCCCTAAAAGAAAAAATAAGCCTCATTAAATTAAAATTTCATTTGTAAAACATACTTAATGTGTCACATATTTTAACTTTAAAAAAATATATAAAACAAAAAAAAATAAGCTGTGTACATCACACTGTATGTGTAGGTGACATGTCAATAAAAATATAATTTTCCCATTAGAAATGTTTGAAGTTTTGAGTTTCTATTTCACTTTGAAAAATAACCTACTTGCAAATTAAACCTTAGCTTTTAAAACAACCAGACTTGAATAAATAGTATTAAAATACTGATTTTTTTTAATATGTATTTTTGAGTTAAAATTGTTTAACTCAGAAAGGTATATTTTTTAGATAAGTCACTTTGAAACTTTTAGAGCAATATATATATAAAATACTGCTAGATAATAAACTATCTTTTGGTTAAATTTATTTTTTAATAGTTATATTACCTATCTAGACAAGGTGAACCATCTGGCTGAGGCATGGAAGATGGACAATCTTGAGACAATCCATTGCTGAATATTAAGGCAAATAATACAGATATTGAATTTTGCTATAACAGCTTCAATTTTAAATAGAAAAAAATGATGAAATATACATATATTATTAATGAAAGTTATTTTTTAATTGCATATCCTCTACACATATTTTTGATCTAAAAATATTTTTCAAACAAATATACATTAAAACGCGTGTTTTGCAAGAAATTAAAAAAATAATAACCTTTAATATTTGCAGAGGATGCTATCAATTTATTGGAATTTGAGATCTAAAGCCCTTAAAATATTTTTTTTTTTTGCTATGATTGCAAAAACATTTGTCAGTTTTTTACAACACCTTCAAAATCTGTTTGACTCTTGTGTTATGACATTTTTTATACGAATAAAGAACTGATACCTGAAATGATGTGAAAAGTGATTTTCATATCCTATTCTATCAAATTAGTCAGATTTTAAAGTTTTAAATAATTTTTGTAGTAACAGGAATATAAAACAAAACATTCATTTTAATGAATGCCAGGTCTCAGAAGTATAGATAAAGTCTTGTGGGTTTTTTTGAAATATTATTTAAATGCATAGTAGTCTTTTATACATTTCAGGGGTCAGAAAAAATTTATAAAAATATTTTGTAAGTAACAAAATACAAAAAGGA
The DNA here is from genome assembly GCA_019343175.1 of Oedothorax gibbosus. Taxonomy (NCBI): domain Eukaryota; kingdom Metazoa; phylum Arthropoda; class Arachnida; order Araneae; family Linyphiidae; genus Oedothorax; species Oedothorax gibbosus. The sequence goes on from JAFNEN010000225.1 coordinate 185,640, forward strand.
TATTTGCAATAAGCTTCTCTCTTGCATGCAGTTGGTTGAGATTCTCTGCATATTATACCTCCATGAACTAACTGACAGCCACGACAACAAGGGGCATTTTTGTCACTAGAAAAAAAAGATATAATATAAATAAAAAGTAAAAAGAAAACTTATCAGGATTTTCCCACATCAGCATATTTGTCAGGACATGCTATTAGAGTAATGTCTCATTATTTCTTAGTTTTAGCTCAGGACTATAGAGGTATAATAGGAAAACAAGAGAGTGAAATAAAAGAGGGAACAAGATCCTCACATAAACAGGGTGTCCAGCAAAATTGCTGGTAAAAATTCAAGCACATTTCAAGGATTTCAAGGCTCATTTCCAAATTTTTCAAGGATGCTCGCATATAACCAATTATATCACTTTTTTTTTCAAATATGCTTAACTACTAGTTAACAGAAATATTAGGCAAAAAACACAATATTTGAGTTTTGAATTGTTTTTGTTTTAGAACTAACGATTATTTAGCCCAGTTATAGTCTCCTATAAGTTGCAGAGTACATGATTGTATGTATACACATATTTTTACTAGTCATCAGTCATTTAATTTGCAATTTTCAGGCAAATTTGTACTTAAAATATTATTGACAAATTACCAAAACTTACTAAAATATAATTTAACTAAAACAACCTATATTCTACACCTATATTCCACTTAAAATAGGCTGACCATTAAAATTAATGACATTTTTTTTAAAAGTCAAAGCGGAGTGGCATATTCGTAGAGTTAAGTTAGTTAATATTTAAAGTAACAATCTTCAATTTTAGTGAAACAACACCACATAACATTGGATTCTCTTTTATATGAGATACTTTTTAAAATGTTAAAAAAAAAGGTCATTTTAAAAATATTTCATTCATTAGAATTTTTAATAATACTAACTTAAATATAATATTTTACATCTGATAGCTTAATGAGTTATTTCCTTAAATCTTAACCTAAAAAGCTAGAATTGAACATTCCGATTTATGAAAAACCTTCAAAAATCAGCAAATCAAGAAAATCGGTAAATCGAAAAACTTTGAAAATTAATGATTCACAAAATGCCTCAGATTGGTGAATCACGAATTTCAGGAAGTCTGGAAAATTCCAAATTCTCAGAAATAAATTCCAAATTCTCAGAAATCGTTTAATTGTTATATTTCTGAAATCGGTAAATTACGAATACCGTAAAAGTCGTCCAAATCATGAACTTCGAAAAACGGCGTTTCGCGAACCATTTAAACAAGAAAAAAACATAAAACCCCTAAGATCTTTCATCAGAAATTGCAACTAACGACCTTGAAAATCCGAAATTATAAAACACAAAACTAAACATCAGTAAAATAACGAATTTTCGGAAATTTGCTAATAACCGCTAATCCAGAAACCCATAATCCGGACACTAATTTCGGCGAATTCCCGTTTTTTAAAAAAAACTTGTAAACTAAAAACAAAAACCCCAGTATAGGCCGAAGCAGAAAAAATGCAACAAAAAAAAACGTTAACAAAAAAAAAATCAAGCTGTTCTTGTGATAACAAGGTCACAATACTCACGAATACTTGACCAAAGGAAAATATTCTGGTTGGGCCGATTGGCCTGAACTGGAGCTACAAAAGTAACGAGGCGCTCTTCCGATCACGCAGAGGCAAAAAAAACTATCAATCATTAATTATGAGGCAATGCGACCTCATAGGTGGTTTTCGTGAAAATTACTAGGCAGCAAAATAAGTAAATCTGATCAGGTAGCATTATTGGATTGCATAACCGATATTCGAAAACATCTTAAAATCTAATCTTAATTCATCTTCAAGTTTTTAATTGAAATTTTTTATTTAGTATTAAAATTAGTTTATTATTTAAACTTGCTGTTTTATACTGTATTTCAAAACTTTGAAGTCGACAATCACTGATCCTCACCAATCGACAAATTCCAACAAAATTCGAAGCTCCCTTAATTATGAAACCTTGAATATGGCGAATCAAAAAATTCTCATATCAGTAAAAACGACGAAATCGCAAATACGAAACTTGAATCGTGAAACTGAAATTGTGCAAATCGTGCATCTTCAAAAATAGGAAAATTTAACTCTTGAAAAATAAACGATCTGGGGAAAATTAGCGAATCGCATAACCTTAAATTCCGCCCAAATTATAAATCTAGGCTAACTGCAAAACCACAGAAAATCGAGAATCTTCGAAAATTCGCAAACGAATCGCGAACATTAAATAAAACCATAAGAAATAACATTTAAATTCGGCGAAATTCTTAATCTTAAAAAAAAGATAAGACAAATGTCGTAACTTTGAAGGAATTAGACATCCACGGAAAAATCGCGAACTCTTGAAAATTAGCAAATCTGAAATTTACAAATGAGAATTTTTTTTTTTATAAATCGGCCGATTGCTAAACCTCGTAATAAAAGGTACAAAAGGCTTATCTTCATAAATCTATAAAATTCGAAAATTGCAGAAAGTTTCGAAATTTCCCGGTGCACACCGGAATTTTCAACAATTTCAAGCATAATTCCCGATTTTCCCGACGCTAAAAAATTCAAGCACAATTCCCGATTTTCCAGAATTTCCCGACGGCTGGACACCCCGATAAAAGTCATGCGATTCAAGTCATCCTAAAAGAAAAACGAAAACTTCATTCTATACTCGACTGCTTGGAAACTTTGTCTGCACATGCGAACTGTACTCGAAATGGTACACTGATGCTGCACATAAAGTTGTAAAGAAAAATTCACCAATGGAGTACCTTATATATTTCATTGGTAATAACTTTATAAATTTTAATTATTGAAATATAAACAAATTAATCAAAAAGTATATGGCCATTCGTGGTTTTTAAACAATATTTGATATATTCTGCTATATAAGACAATCTAATCTTATAAATTGTTTGTAAAAAATCAAAACACATGTTATTGTTTAATAATCAGTATCAATGGAATGTTTTTTATAAATGTTGTATTTTATGCTTTTAATAGCTTTTATTGGTAGACATAGATCTTTGATATAAATGTGTGTTTCATTTAAAATAAATATTGGAAATTATTTTACACTAAGTTTATACTTCTGTTTTTACAATGTTTGCTAATATTTAAATTTATCATGCACACATATTCAGTTTGGTTGTTTTGCTTTATAGCATTGATATATAAGTTAAATGCTATTATAGTATTTATTGTATTATTGTTTGAATTTAAAAGTTATTTAAGTACAACAATTGCTTTTTTACTTTTACCTTATTTTTAAAAAATTGCATTTTTGAAATGATAATGAGTCTACCTTTCAGTTCAATATTACATATACTTATCCGAGTTAATGTAGTTTTTTACTTTTAAATAAATTACGATAGAAGAATTAGAAATTTATTATTTAGTAGTATTGATTTCCAACATTATACTTAAATCTTAAAATAAAAAATTTAACATATTTTTGCACCAACGATTTTTTGTATACATTCTACCTTTAATTTTTAACTTATAGTAAAGATTTACCCACTGAATTTACCCCATGTTAATCATATAAATTTTTAAAAAAATATAAACATAAAACCATAAACTGAAAAAATATTTTTTTATTTAAATAAAAAGCTAATTCAACAAAACTATTTTAAGGTAAATGGATTAGATTAAAAAATATCAACTGTAAAAACAAGTAGATTGCAATAGTTTTAAAACTATATTAGTAATATGCATGGAAAAATATGATATTACTAGCAGAGCCTAAAAATGTAAAATCTGACTAGAGCTTCAACACAGCAGGTGGCCACTCTAGGGGATCAATGCTAAGTATTACAGCTGTAAAGCATGTGACTCTTCTAAAACACTTTCAATGTGGATATCAGATAGTGAATGGGAGAATAGAATCAGCACACCCTCTTATTTATATTATAACTATGCTCAGGACCAAATCAGTCCACCAAATCCAAAGAACTTAATTTTTTTACATCGTTAAATCACAATAGCTGGGATATATTAATGGCATTATGACAGCATGGCCTGCTAAGTAAGATTCAGACTGTTCTTAAGGCATACTACTGTTTTTGTTGCTGAGTGGATTAAGGTTGATTTATTTATCCATTTAACTATTTTAATATATCTCAATAGTGCCTAAAAAATGATTAACATATATCGACTGCCACCACAATTCATTAGAAAAATTAACAGCAACAATAATGCTGCTATAATAAAAAAAATTATAATAAACCCTGAAAATAATTGAATTTCTAGGGATCAGGGCTGTTAGGATGATCTTTTTATCCTTGTGCATCCACATCAAAGAGAAAAACAGTATTGTCTTTGAATGGTGTATATTTTGCTTTCTGCTTGAAAACATGCACAATCACCCATTGTTCTAACAAACTTCAATTGTTTTGTTTATTATCTATTTCTGGTTGTCTTGATTAAAGGCAGATTCAGCGTCCTACGGTGATTTCTTCTCAATAGCTTTTCTTTGCCACTTTACATTGTTATTACTTTCATTTTTATTATTTTTATACTTTATGTACTAATACTACAAAAAACCATTTTTAAAAAGTCTGTAAATCTCCACTTTACTAATGAGGTTTCTTTATAAAGATGCACCAGAAGACTCTTGCACCAAAAGTTAAAATAATAACTTTAAAACTAAGGAAAAGTATCGTAAGTTGCTTGTTAAAAGGTCCTAAGTTGTAATTTTATAAAAAAAATTGAAAAACATGGCAAATGAATGCCTTTATGTCCTTAAAATACAACTTAAATCTAAATTAATAAGCATAAAAACTAAAATAAGGCTGTACAAGGTTGACGAGATCAATTGACCTTTAGGAAAGTGAATGCTAGACTCTTAACAAGACAGAACACAAACTGCTGCGGACTTTTTAAAATGTAAAATTCTTAGAAAAATATCTGGACAAGTAAAACAAAATAAATGTTATTAAAATAATTCTTTATAAATATGAAATGAGGTGAACTCAACATCATCAAAATAATAAAGGCTTTTCATTCAGATGGTAGCCCTTAATTTTAAATTCCATGATGCATTTCCTAATAATTTTTTTTTCAAAAATAAAAGGAGAATTTAAAAAAATACCTTCATTAGCTTTGGTCTGTAGCAGAACGTAGTGTTTACGCAAAAGAAGCAGTTGTAGAGAAAAAAAATCATCTACCTGCATATTGCCCCAGGCTTCAGTTTACAAGAGCTATCACAGCAGGGGTCATTATCCTCGCTACCTATGAAGCCAGCATCACACTCTTCTCCTTCTTCAACAAGAGAGTTGCCACAAAATGATTCTTCTGGTTCTGAAACAAAAAGTCTCAATGTTAATAATTTAGTTTTACAATTTCAAATAAAATTTAGTACTTAAAATTTAATTACAATACCAAAAGAAAAACTTCACAGTGTCACCTTCTTGAAAAAGGATTCATGTTACAAACATTATAAAACTACAACAAAAGGTACAAAAATGTTTCTCCAAAACTATTATTTGATTGATTAAAATAAATACCAAACTAGACTTAGAAAATCTATTACAAAGGGTTTATTTATAACTTTTTATACATAGTACAAAACGGCAACATAAATATTTAGAAAATTAAATATTCAAGTAACTATGGACTGAAATTCAAAACATATTTTTTTGTAAATAAAAGAAAAAATGTTGTAAAATCAGCTTCTTACTTGAAAAGCATTTACTTGCTTTAGCCAACAATACTGCGCGCACAGATCTTATGCTACATGGAGAAAATTTCTACAGAAAAAAAAAATTTTTACTACACAAAAATTCACAAGGTTGATAAGAAGAAACACATTAAAATAAGAGAGAAAAATTGTGAAACCTTGTTGTTTGGATCATAACCACTGACAGAATATGTGTACATTAAAAAAGATCCTCCATGTCGTCCATCGGGTGAACATTCAGGCATATCAGGATCATGCTCACTACCCCAGTTATGACCTATATTTTAGTTTTAAAAAAGTAAAAAGGAATTAGTAGTATTAATAAAAAATACTTATTGGAAAATAATTTATAAAAAACATCTTCCAATTGAGAGTTATTTGTCAAAACAAAAATACACACTTTCTCACTTTCCAGCAATATTCTTGCATTTAAAAAGAAAAGTTATTTATTTAGGGAATATTCAGTTTTATATATTAACTCATAAAGGGAAAAAACATTTATTATTGGATATCAGCTTAAAAATATAAGAATATTGCTAGGAATTAATTTTTTTAAATAAATAGTTAATTTCTTATAAATGGTACTTGTTTGGAAACAATTTTAAATATTTCAAATCTATCATAAGCTTCTCAAGTAAGTATACGAGACAATCATTGATATCTTTAGTTTTTGGTTAAAAAAAAATTATACATGGAAGTTAAAATTGTTTGCATTAGAATTTACTGTTATTTTAGTAACATCACACGGGTGAACATATTGGTTATTAACATATTGAGAATTTTTAAGAATCAAATTAACTTCAATCTTTTAAAAGTATTAAAAAGGGGGGGGAGGGGTTGCAGGATATAAAACAGGACAGGTTAACAAATGCCCCTCAAAAATGGCAAGCAATGCAGACCTTAACCTTTGCTACCTTAGCTTTTAAAGTTATTAATTTATAAAAAATATACTTACCGAATTCTATTTTTCAAAAAGGCAGGTGAGGAGAGAAGAAAAAAGACATTAAAACCTAGAGAAATTCAGATGCATTTATATATTTAAAAAATATATATTTAAAATATTTAAATGTAGGTATATTTTGTTTTATAATACTTCTTTATTAATTGTAACAGTATTCACCATGAGCTGTGACCAAATCTGCTTCACGAGTGATAACTCTTTGACCATAATGATTTCTGGAAGTACTTAACCCAGAATTCAAATACAAAGTGTATCCATTTTTAACATAACCTAAAAATAAATTTAAGTGGAGTTAAACAAATTCAAAACAAATTATTTAAAATATTGCAAGCACTTAACTAACCTCAATATTAGAAAATTACCTGGGCTACATATCCCACCAACAGAATTTCTTCTTGGGGAACCAACATAAGCCAGCCCTAATATACCACCATCAAATTTTTGATCTGTAAATAAGTGTGCAAGACAAAAGGATCGATGATTTAAGTTCCTTGAAAATACCTAAAATTTAAAATATTGTGTTATAAAAGTATGTAAGAAATTTGTGCATTTTTAATTATATTTATGCTTATATGAACTCAAAAACATATTTAGTAACAAGATAAGTTTAAAAATTATAACAGAAACAACAACTATCAACTCTAAGCATTGAAGTTAAAGTACTTTGTAATTCCAGTCACTGATTGAATAAATTAATATCCCAGAAAGTTGTTTGAGTTACTATAAAACCAACTTTTGTATCATGTGAATCACCTTTATAAAATGTCATTTTTTTCAATAAAGCAAAAAATTTGAATTTGCAATTTTATGTATATCATACATATTTAACTAAAATTTTGAAACATACTTCCAATAAATCTCGCACATTCCAAGTTGTTCCAGCCATATTGTAATGAGTTTCGCCACGACTAACTGGTGTGGGTTCCGTATGGACCATTACTTCTTGTATAACAAAACCCATTCCGCTAAAACCAGACTGTTTTTCACTGTCTTTCCATTCAGTTTCCAAAAATATTTTGTTTACTCGATCAATCAAAGATATCTAAAGGGAAAATCATGATTCAAATCACTATATTTATAATAAGTTATTCAAAAATTATCTTAAATGACAAAATAAAATACTTAAATGTAGCATAGTTAAGTAACATAAATTTATTAAAAATAAAATAAATTAACTTAATTGCAATAATAAAGCTCTCTACTTCTTCACTTTTTTTTTACCAAGTCCTTAGTTGTACTTAAATAACGTTCCCAATAACATGAATTTTCCCCAGTCCCTTTACAATGTTCTAAAGCTAAAAAACTTGGCAAAACTATTGCTACTACAAAGTAAAATGTATGCTTACCAAAAAGTTTATGGTTCCTTTTAAGTTTCGACCTCCCATATTTTCATAAAACCGAAAATCAGCCACAAGTAAAAGTGAGCATCGTGTTTGTACAGGCTCCCAGTTGTAAGGATCAATAGCTTGCCTTTTTTCTAGGTGCCTGTGTTTAGGATTACTTTCTATGTCATCCACAATAGAACCATTGCCTTCTTCTTTTACATAAGTACAAAACTTAGTCCTACAAGAAAAATAACATTTAATAAAAATGTCTGTGAGAAGAACATTAAAAAAGCAAATGATTGTAATTGTTCTTACAATTTATTTTCTAAGTCATCAGTTTCCCAACTGTATTTTATATCAGAGCCTCTATAAACAATCATGCTAGAGTTATCTTCATAAGACATGTGTCTCCATGATGGTTCAACTATGTATGTATCCTCTGATGTCTTAATAGCAGCTGTTAAAACTCCATTATCTATGTGAGCACTAACATGTGTGCCCGTTTCACCTGTAAATTGAGAATTGTTAAACAATTATACAAAAAGTTCTTAAGGTAAAAATTTATAATTTTTTAATAAACGGACACAAGTGATTCAAATCATCACACAGGGAATAAGGGACAAATTATAGCAACCTGAACTTCCGAATGAACAAATTAATATAACATTATTTCATCACATCTAATGGCCACTGCCATCCCCACATGACTTAGAATTTGAATTGATTACAAGGTCTTATGACAATAATTACAAAATATATATACTCAATTAAATGTATTTGTACTGCATAGATAACTTTTTTGTTTATGCAAACTCACTATTGCATAAATTGCTTTTTGATCCATAAAGTACCTACTATTTTTATAATTATCGAATTCAGATTTGAAATAAGTTTTAAAAATATTTTAATGTCTTGAAATATGCACCTTCCTTTTTTTGTTTTCTATTTAAAGGATTTTTTCTTTAGAAAACTGTCTGAACCTTCCACCTGAAAGTCTACTTTCACTATTAAAAATATAGTTAATTATAAAAAATATTTTATTAATTTTGGAAATTCTTAAAATTGAAGGCATTTTATTTAAATTGCTGGAGATTTACATGACTAAGTGGGGCATATTACAATAAAGATAAACATTTGAATGAACTGTTGAAAAAAAAGATTTTGGTACTTATGTACAATTTATATTTAGCTATACAACAGATTAAAAAATATGGTGCCCGATAGTTTAATGTTATCCTTCTACTATATCAATCCCTATAAATATACACATACGACTAAGAATGAACCAGGTGATTAATAGTTCAAATTATAGCTCCAGCACTAAGTGTTTTTAACTAATCTAATCAGGGAACTATGCATTAACTTTCCACAACAATAAGTTTATCTATTGCATACAGGTGGTTGTAAGTTATTTTCAAACGCTAACAATCTAATCAATCTACAAATAAACCATACTTTCATGTGACCAGTGGGATCTTCCAAATTGTTGATTCTACAGAAATTACAGATTGTAATCAAAAATTTGTAGCAGCAGACTCTGATCTACAGAGTGGATTTTGATTGAAAAAAAATTCTTACCGCACATAAGTATGAAAATTTATGGAATTTTACTAGTTTTAAAATGCAAGAAAAATGGATTTTTTTACGTAAAAAAAATTTAGCAGGCAAATATGTCATCTATCCATATGGTTTTGGCGAAGTTTATCCATGATTCGGGACAAATATTTCTATGTTGCCACACTAGTGTGCCCTACTAATAGCACACTTATTAAATTGTTGAGAAACTCATACAATTTAAAAAAATTACCTCAATTTTTTTTTAAATTTCTGCCTCCGACGACTAACACATACAAAACTTAATACATAACATTTTAAAATTATAAAAAGTACAAATATAAAATAGTTTGCTAAAATATTAATCCATCCACAAATAAGGGCTAAACAAAGGATGCCAAATGCTTAAAATACTTAATCAAAAGCACTGTGTACTATTTTTCTTTAAGTAAATCTACTGTGAACAAATACATCTTAGTAATAAAAAAAAACTTTACCCACCAAATACTCTTCCTTCCATGAAGTCATCTTTATCAACCCATAAGGACTTCTTTTTGCCTTTTTTATCCACAGTAAAAGCCTTGAATTTTGAAGATAGAAGCCCTTGAGCAGGATTGAGCATTAATCGAAATTGCCTAAAAAATAAATTGTCACTAATAATTTACAAGGGTACTTAATAAATGAACGTAAATAGTTAAACTTTGCTCCTGATTCATTATGGTAGTTACACATTTTATTTATATAAAATAATTAAATATTTATTACTTCATAAATATTTTAAACACAAAGTATAATATGGTTATAGTGTCTATAAAGGGACTCCAATGTTTATGAAGTTATAAATGTGTAACAGTATAAATAAGGTTGGCGTGTTTCCCCATTGCCAGATTTCTTTACGCCGATGTAGTAACCCTTGTTACTTTTGACAAAAAAAACTAGACTCACGGTTTTGGTTTGCTTTTTGCAACACAAACCAAACTTTACACTGCACAATGTGCTAGTAGTGGCAATCCAGTTTAGTTTTGTTTGAATCTTCATCGCACTAGAGCTACACGACTGGCAATCCAGTACGCACACGTTTGGGGCTCCGGGCAATTTAGTTTGAATTATTGTCACACTAGAGCTACACGAGTGAGTGGCAATCCAGTACACACGCGTTTGGGGCGCCGGGGAATTATTTTTTCTCAAAAAAACGTCAGTATCCAACATGGGGCAGTATTGTAGGGCCCATTGAAAGCCTAAATACTTGTTTGGGGCCCCGGGCAGTTTTGTTTTACAAAGCAAAACAAAAAAAATTGTTTTGTTTTGCAAAGCAAAACTAAAAAATTTTAGTTTTATTTGTGAACAAAATTTAAAAAAGTTAATTTTGTTAGTCCTACAAAACTGAATGACAGCTAGCTGTTCAGCCCTCTTCAAATCGATAAAAAATTCAGAATTTAAATATGCACCATCCATAATAATCAGATGTTCAAAAGCCAAACGTAACTGCAAAACGAAACAAAAAGTAATTTAATAGAATAAAAATAATTCCGATGCGCACATCCTACCCACAATTTCACGCAAGTATTACCAGCGCGGCCGATTGGACAAAAATTAATCTGGAACAAAATAATTAACGACACCGAGCCATCCATAACATCCGAGCCACCTACCCACAATTCCACGCAAGTATAACAGCGCCACCTAGCCACAACAGAGACGCCACAACGCATTTCGCCGGAAAATGCTGTATCACCAAAAAAAATTGTTTATCGCTCCCTACAAAAGCGCCAAATCTCTTGGCGACAGAGAAGTAACGTCAAATTAAAATTTACCAAATTTTAGAAACAAAGGCGCGTATTTGTGTTAAAATTTCATTAAATGGGGAGGGGGGTGTACAAAAAATGACGTAATTATAGGGGGGAGGGTTGATCAAAGGTGCACAGCGTGACATAGGGGGAGAGAGGGGTAAAAAAAATTCATTTTACGTTACGTAATTTATGTACATCCCCATAGAAGGCATTTTGGATACCATATAAATGTATATTAGTAGGCTTTTAACCAAGGAATTTATTAAAAAATTTAGTTGTAAGCAAGATATTATAACATTAAGGTCTATGGGCAATTCAAGGAAACAAACATTTATGGCGATATAAATGACTTGTTGAAACGAGGTCGTTATAACCAAGTTTAACTGTATAATAAGTAAGATTGACAAAAAATTATTTACCTTCCTAAAGCTTTAAAAGAAACTTCTTTTAGAACATTAAAATGATGAGGACTTGGATGAATGCCACGTTTTGCAATTTTATGGCCAATATCAGATGATCTAAGTATTTCATAATATTTCAGTTGATAATGAGCAGAGACTAAAAGAAGAATAACATTATTAGAATTCTTTTCGATATAACTAGATGCATTTTGTATTTTTACACAACTATATTAGCAAAGTAACATTTCAATTGGAGTTTGTAAAGATGGCCCAATATAAAAGGAATAGTTTCTTTAGGAACAGACTCCTTTGAACCACCAATTAAAAAAAAAAAATAAGAATGAATTGTTTTTATGGATTCAGCATAAATTGCAAACGAAAGAAATTTGAATGTAGAGTTGATAACATTGATTCATTATTTCTCCCTGAAATTAAATCTCAAAGTAATAATAATTTCACGGTTACCAAGCATACTATGCACGCATTAGGAAACATTGCCTTCATTTAACTTCTAGGAAATCTGATAAATATTTAACGTTAACTGATTATATTTTACATTATAGATTTTAGGGCAGAAGAATTGTCTCAAATTATCAATCTTACAAATATTTTGGACAGTTTGGTTTGTGCAAAAGACAGTAGAAAACATTGTATTAATTGCTTAGAAATAATTTTATAAAATAGATATCAAATGCCGACAGTTTAACAGTTTTAAACTACATTTTCAGTAGACGAAGTCAGAGAAAGAAAAAACAAGTCCAGATCATTTGAAGCAAATAACTACACTCTTTTACAAGTAAATAAATATAAAAATATGGAAATCAAAGACATATACTCACAGGTTTCTAGATTAATAAATGTAATAAAGATTACATAGAAGAAACTGAAAGTCGTAAACATTATGGATACGAAACTAGACTAGATCGATTTACTATCTCTCAACTAGTTCTTCACAGGCAAGTTTAAAAAAATGCTAAGATATTAGGACTTTCATTTTGCAAAAGTATTGTACATATCGTAATTTTATGCAAAATTTCTATGATTCTGTGAAGAGTATAAATTAATTTACACCGTAACTATCAAAAAAGTGTTATCACCCATCATTTTACAAGGCTTTCAAATTTGCGGAAGATAAATAAATATAAGAGTGTATAGGACTAAGGTTATATTTGCTGACGGTTATCGCTGATTGGTGTATTTGGTTTGTTGTTTTTAAAATTGACAAATCAGCGATGAGCTCCGTATTTTATCAGACTTTCGAAGCTTTCACGCTTTATTCAGTTGTTCATATACGGAGGGACAGGACATGGGAACTGTCACCAAACATTACCACCATTCCGCAAAGCCATTATCGAAATCACTTTCACTTGTCTGTCATTGGTTTGGCATGCCATTTGAGCACATAAAACCAATAACTGAAATTTTTTTAAAATGCTGTCGGTACCGTTTTGCAGGAAAAGTGGCATTGTTTGGCGAAGGTTCACACTTCACATGTCCAGTCCTGGTCCTGTCCCTCCATGTATGCCTAGCTTTAGTTTCAGTTTCCAAATTGAATTTTTTAAACCTAAAAATGCAATTTCCTCAAGTGTGTGATTATTTTAGAATAATTTTTTGTATCCTTGAATTTAAAAAAAATGATCCATTACAAGATCTTGGTAAAATTTAAAAGAGATTACTGAAATCAAGCATCAAACATGCTCGTTCGTTCAAGATCCTTTTTGCCAGTACATGTCACTGATCTGAATTTTGAAATGGATCACTCTTCCCCATACCCCGCTCTGACGCTTCGCTTTTGGGGTGACCTTGTTTTTAGAAGTGCCAGATTGGCGCGGTTTATCGCTTTATATTTCGATTCAAGTTACAAAGTGTTGATATATTTTTTTTTCCTTCTTAAGGGACGTACATAAATTGCGTCACGCTCAGGGGCTGGAGGGAGGGGTATGCGCCAACGTGATGGATCGTGACATGGAGGAGGGTAGGGGTAATCGCTTGCGTGATGTAACGATTTGAACATTTCTAATTTTGCAAGGAAAATCTGTTTTACATAAAATAAAGTTTGAGAAAAAAAATTGAAATCTTTTTTTATAAGAAACATTTTATTTCAGAAAGAGGATGGGGAGATTATTATATGCAACAACGTCGGCATATTATAGTCTCCTATATTTCACAGATCACCAATAATATAATATAAACACCAATAATATAATTAGTGCTATAACTATAATAAGTTTATATGTTTGCAAATATGGCCTAATAATTACGCAGACTTACTTAAAATACAATTATAAATTAACTATAAAGTTTTAATAATTTAATTTTTTATACGTAATTCTTATTTCCAAGTTCCTAGTTCTTATAAATTCAAATTGCTTTATTTTAATTGATATTTCATTGTATAATGTGTTATAAGGATCGAACACAGGATTGATTGTATATAAATATTTTACTTTAAACTTTTCCCCACGTCATATTTTATTTCATAATTGTTACTAGTGATTTTCTTTTGGTTAATAAATATTAAATAAATATCTAGCAATATAATTATTAGTAGCTATAATGTTTAATTGAAAAAACGTAATTAGTTCCAAATGTTTTTTTATAAAACAAATTGGTATTTATTTTTAGATATCTTTGCATCATCTTTAAGAAAATTATTAATTATAAAATAATCTTCAGAGTTAATAAATAACTATGCACTTAAATAAAAATTAGATTCCACAAAATACTTAGTTTATCCAATCCCATTTCTTCTCCCCCAAAAAAGTAGTCCCCAAAGAAGAAAAGACCGCAGAGAGTGCGGAAGTCATAAATCCTTATCTGCTTACACGAAGAATGTCATTGAAAGATGATGCCTGGGGTGACAAAAGTATTTGTTTGTTGGAGTATGGTATGTCTATTTACTTTATTTTGCAATTTTTTAAATCATTGATATTAATAACGGGTCATTAATTTGATAATTATTATCTAAATATAGAATACTATACCGATATATATTGTAAAAAAAAATAATAATTATAACATTTACCCAGATCATATACCCATTAAAGGTTTGAAGTTTTGGTAGTTTTTATTAATATTCATTCATGTGATATATTTTAATTAAATATAATTCCTCCATTTCAAGTTTTATAATAAATTACACCAATTTAATCATGTTTAATTATTTAAATTATGTTTAAGTAATCAAAATGATATTTAATCTATTAGCGCCGATTGGCAAAAAAATTACCGTGCGAAAATGAGCTTTATGCTAAAGTTGATCTAAATAAATAAGACAAAAGATGACTATAGACCTGATCAATTTATGTAGAGCAAATTAAGTTACCCCCCAAAAATGAAAAAAATTAAGTTAGAATTTAAACTTAGAAATGAAGGTTCTAATGGTATTCACACAGTCATCGTTAATGGGTTAAGTATTAATTAAAACCATATTTAATTAATTTAAATTATACATAATAAATTCTAAGTAATTTCTTATGCATAAATATTTAATTATTACAATTTATTATACAAAATAAATCTTAAAACAATTTTTTTTATAATTAAAAAGAAAATCATCTCAAAATTAAAAAAAAAATTAATTTCCTTTTGTAAAAAAATTTACACAAAGATATAAAGTAATGTATTAAATTATTTTCGCATTTTTTTTAAATAACAGTCAATTATGTAGTAAATTCCCCGAAAGTATTTAAAAAAAAAATTAATACTAATTTCAATGCATACCTTTTTTTATTTTTATACTTTATGTTTAAAAAAAAATCATTAATATTAATTGTAGCTTATTTCAAATGTTAAATACCACAGTTCGTCAGTTCCTCCATATCGTAACAAAAAAAAAATCATCTTTACAACTAAACATATACTTTAAATATAAAGCATTCAACCATATTTGTCACAAAACAAAGATTTATCTCTGATTAATAAAATTTTTAAGAAAATAATAATTCCCTAAATAAGACATGCACACAGGCACCATAGCGCAAAATCGAAAACGCACGTCAAAAGTCAACCATTTTATTTGCGGTCAACCCACCAACCGACGGCGGCTTTGGGGGAAGACCGAAACGAGAAATTCGCCAAATTTGGCGAAAATTAAAGCCGCAATGGGTGGTAAAAAAAACATATTTTAACATAGATAAGAACCCAGCACTATTTTTTTCTACAATCTACAATATAAGTATGATTGTTTAAACTTTACAGCGGATCTCTAAACAAAAAACTCAATGCGCAGTAATTTTTTAAAAATGACAAATTCCCCATAGAGTCCCATTGTAAAACGAAAATTTGGGGAACACCTGGGAGAAAAAGATGACTTCGAACTCTCCGTAGCGGGGGAGAGCTTTCCGTTATCCATTAACCCTAGAGATCAGTGGTACATGTCCGTGTCTGTAGAGTTGTTCCAATCACGTGACCTGACGTGTTACCATTCACCAACGACTCCTTTGAATTTCATGGTGGACACACACGGAGGGAGTGGGTCCGCACAGCTTACCCCTTTTCTCCTTCTTGATTGACGCTTACATGTCACATGGGCACATTGAGAAAAAAAGACACCAATAAAGGAGGAGAAAAAAGATAAGTTCCGCGGACAATCCGATCCAGCGTTCTATTCCTCCTAAATAAATAGGTCTTTCAGTCATATGTATATGCAATAATTTTCAATATTGAATGCTCTCTATTTCGAGTAAACGCTGTGATGGAAGGAAAGACCATAAATCATTGTGGCGCCTTTCGCCATATTGGATTCCTTAACACAAATCTTTTTATTACGGGCTTAGATTGAAATAGAGAATAAAATATAAAAACAATAAAACGATATTTACAAATTTCAAAATGGTGTTTACCGCATTATTAGATATCCAATGCATAGAGTTATCCGCGATATCCCCATAAAGAGTTCTCTCTCTCCAGATATAGAGGGTTTTGCCCCCTCCAAAAGGATAACATGCAAAATAAGTCTTACGCTATATAAACATAATTACAATAGATGTATGGACAATAAGTGGATCTTAATTAAGTATAGTCGATAATAAATATAGATCTATAGCCTGCTCCAAATACAATTTCTGATTCCGCCACTGTCTGGACTACAGGACTTACAGAATCCATAAAAATGCATATTCCCAGTATTAAATAAGATAGTTGAAGGGGGAAAATAAAGCTGAGTTTTTAATATTGTTGGATAACTGATAACAGGTATACCAGAAGGCAAAAGGTTGGTACAAAACACTTGACTTGGGCCGTAGTGAGCCTAGTGGTCAGCGTCTCGGTCTCGGGATCGGAAGGTCCTGCGATCGAGTCCCGGTACCACTGAAGACCTACCGAGTATATGCGGAGTACGTGCTCGTTAAATCTGTTGGGTCCGAAAGTCCTCTAAGTTCCCATACCAAATCAATACCTCTGGGGGTGACAAGCCAATTCTGGGGATCCTCTAGTTGGCCTCTGTCTCTAAAAATTAGATGGATCCACTTATGTGTGTGTGTTGTCTGTTGTGTCTGTCTTACTTGACGAAGGTTTATAAGCGGGTCGCTGACCAAGTACACAAACCTGAATATATATGTCTACCAACCAACCAACCAACCAACCAACCACTTGACTTATTATTTACAACTTACATCAATAGATGGTAGCACGAAACATTTTTGCCATTTTGAGAATTTTTCTTAAAAGGAATTATATAAGAAGGTTTATATTTAACAGAAATAAGCTACAATTTAAACTAAAATTAAATATACGTAATCTACTTGGAATGAATATCAATTAAAGGGCTGATTGGGTAAAGCTGGGGTACATTTGATTTAAGTTTTTCAAATAAAACATTGCACTGGCTCAGTTGCGGATCCAGGTGAGCTACGAAGGCTTTGCCCCCCCCCCCCCCCAACGTTATAGCTAAATCAAATTTTAATATTTAATGAATGCATGTATAATTAGTGGATTTTAATAAGTTAAAATGGGTAATTAGTAGATTTTAATAAGTTAAAATGGGTAATTAGTAGATTTTAAATACTCCTAATTGATAATTAATATATTTTAAAGGAAAATTAATTTGCTCCATTAAATAAAAAGGGTGGAAAGTAGGTTTGACTCCATCTAAAACCAATTTCTGGATGGCACTGTATTACCATGTTTCGGATGATGTAGCTATTTCCAATTTTAATTCTTGCATTTTCGCGATTTCATTGGTTGTTTCGGTTGCACTCGCAATGCGAATATAGGAATAGTCGGGGAATATGGAATACTGAAGTTTCAGCCCTCTATCGTGCTGCCATTACGTTTAAATTCCATGAAAGACTTAAGAAATCCCCCATGATGCAGTAAACAAAGAGTAAACTTCTTGTTGCTGCCGTTACAGTCGCTGCACAACAAAGTATGTTTTCGGATTTTCGAAAGTTTTTGTCGGAATGTGTTCAAACATTTTAATCTACCAGTATTCATAAGACTTTAACTTTATTGTTACGAATAATGTATAGGGGAGAATGGGGGCTAATGGGACGCAAGGCTAATGGGACAAGGGGCCTAAAGCGGAGGAAAATATACTTTTTTTACAAATATTTCTACACTACAGTATTGTAACAGTTAGACTTCACATTTTAACAACCAAAGATCAGCCATTAAACGTATTAGTTGAAGTGGAGAGAAGAATTGTTGTTTTGTAGAATCCAAAGTTAGTTAATAGTGTATCTTTTTTTTTCACTTTTAAAGTATAAAATAAAAAATTTCTATGAATTTAACTATAGTTTTAGGTAGATGACATATCATAGAATAAGATATTAGATGTCAAATACTGTGGTAAAATACACGTGCTTCTGTGTTTGATCCTTTATAAAAAACAACACTGTGGGGTCTAATGGGAGAGAAACTGTGGGGTCAAATAGGACACGAATAAACCTAGATTTGTATGCTTCACTTGAAAAATGTATATAAATCTCTTAATATCTTATTCAGACAAGTTGCCAAAAACTTTTTAAAACTTTAATTTTAAACTTTTTGAACTGTTTTCGTCGTATAATAAGTGAATTTTCCCCTTTTTGAAATTTTAATTAAGGCAAAATTTACCATGTCCCATTCGCCCTGCACCCTGTCCCATTAGAACCCACATATGGGGGCTAATATGGCATTTACATGCTTGTTAAAAATGCTCAGCAACTAAAATATGGTAATGTTTTAACATCTGTCGAATGACTTTTTAAGTAAATAAGTGTTCAGTTTATGATTTTGTAAATAAAAAAATGTCCCAATAGCACCCACTCTCCCCTACTAAAAGAATAGTAGTTTGTTAAGCTGTAGTCGTTTTTATGCCATCAATGTTTTATCCGTCAGTAAAATGGCTCATAATCCAAAATGGTGTGTTGGGTAATATGGAATAAATATAATTTGAAATTGCCTTCATGATATCAACTAAAGAACCGGTAAACAAAGTTGCTGAAAGTATATCTTTTGTAACGGAACATTTTCCGAAGATCAATGAAATTTAGACCAAAAATCATTAGCTGTTCTTTATGGGCTCATTTTAACTGTACTAGAGCACAGAAAGAAGATTGTGTTTGCGATTTTTATAAATATACTTAAAAACAAGATTATTTCAGCGTAAATTTTTAAAAAATGTTCTGTGAAGCATCATTAAATTTTCAGTAATTGAAAACAACTATTCCATATTACCCGACTATCTCATATTACCGTCCCCTTGTAACTTTTTTTAAAGTAAATTTTTTCATAACAAAAAAATACTGTTTTGTTTCACCATCGGCACTTCATGACTATTAGTTTAGTTATAGTATTTACTGAAAATGATTGAGTGGATTTTTATTTAAAACCAAAAAAGCTATTCTTAAAAATATAAATGGTATTCCATAATACCCTTCTCTCCTATACATTTGTTTTGAAGTTGAGAAATGTGTGTTGGGAACACGGGACAATAATAAAATTTCAGCTATATTTTATTCTTTTAGGGGAATAGTTTTATTTTAACAATGCGAGGACATCGTTAAGGAAGACTAGTTTGAAGATATGTGTTTTAAGTACCTATTATTAGAACTATTATAAGCCATTTTTCTAATTGACAACTTCATTAGACAAACAACTAAACTTTTCACATTCCCAATGTTCAAAATTACGAGGTTGTACCATAGAGGTGTCTGTGGTACAACTTAAAAAATTACTGTTACCGTCAATCGCTTAATAATGCACGCTTACAAGAAGAAATATGTAAATGAAATATACTTATTTTTAAAATTATTTTTTGGAAATTAGTACACGCGTTTATTACATGCTTCCATTTTTATATATATATATATATATATATATATATTATATATATATATATATATATATATATATATATATATATATATATATATATATATATATATATATATATATATATATATATATATATATATATATATATATATATATATATATATATATATATATATATATATATATATATATATATATATATATATATATATATATATATATATATATATATATATATATATATATATATATATATATATATATATATATATATATATATATATATATATATATATATATATATATATATATATATATATATATATAGTTACAAGAAAAATAATTTCAACCTAGTTTTGAACTTTTAAACATAATTTTTTTCGTTGGTTTGGTGAATTAAATGATAATAAATATTTCAAGAGGGAGATATGGGGAACATTGATACAGATATTTTCTAATAATGGTTTTTTTGGCCCAAGAAGCAGCATTTCCCCCCTCCTTTGATGTTAGCAAAACTAGTGTAGATTATTAGTAACCAAAAAAATACTAAAAGAAGAGTTTTATATCCATGTGCAGTATTTTCCAATGTAACTACGAGTAATAATCTTGCGTAGAGTATTTGGGGTGTATTAAAGTGCCCTTTGTATCTTAATGTCTATAATTCTCCCTACTTTACTACTAATTTTTGTGAGACATTTGTTAATGTGTTTGGTGTGATGTTTGAAAAGTCATTGTTTTTCTTTTTTGCTGAAATATTGCAGGCCACACTTAGTATTGAACACTACCGATATAGTATTTCAGCAACCACTATATTTTGCTTTCAATTTCTGTGTTCTTATTAAAATATTGTAAATATCTATTAACAACATTAAGTTGTGTTACCTGGATCACGTTTAAAAAAACTATTCAACATTGTGTCTTTTGCAGCTTTTCAAAATCTTCTAATCTGTATTCATCAATTTAGTAACATATTCATTTGTATTATATTAATATCATTAATAAAAATTTTTAGTCATTTTTTTTAGCTTCTACACTACGTTTATAGCTTAAAGAGTGGAAGCTTTTATAAAGGCTATGTCCGCTTGTCCATCAGTCTATCTGTCCGTCATCCACTTTCACAGAATGAACCACAAGTCTCACAAACTAGTGAAATACGTCATATTGAAGCAAAAATCAGGCAAAGCTATATACCAAACTTCATTAAAGAATTTAAATTAGAAGTATATTTAAGACTTAAATAATTCAACATTTAATCTATTTTTAAATAACAAGAAAATTTAATTTTTATTCAATACTTTCATTCTTACAACTTCGTCAAACTCACGAGAAACTTGATTTAAAATGAAAATAAACTTGAAGAAATATTAATCGCTGTGATGTAAATTAATTTGCAATATGACGTCATAGTATATATTATACTATAGTTCTTTTGGTAGTTCATTAGATGTGGATTAGGACTGACGTAATGAGAGTTGTAACTTTTTAGTATCAATAATCTTTTTATTTTTAATTTACTTTTCAGCACTTATTAATTACAATTGTATAAAGATGTTAAAATACAAATAATAGATTATTTTTTCGAAAATCTTAAATACTTGTTCTAAAAAGTATAAAGAAAAATGATGTTTAGATTAGTTTCGATTTTATTTTTTAGCATCAATTTTACTAAATATTTTTAAGCTTTGAACTGCAAGTTAATTTAGCGAACAATAAAGAATATTAAATGAATTTGCGAAAGAAAGTTATTGAAAAAGGGAAACGACTAAGAGTTGAATAAGGGATGGCGACTAAGTGTTTATTAAGAAAGAGACAGCGAACATTCTTTTTTGCATGGAAAAGGGCAATTCTTAATTTTCAAAATAATTAAGAAAAAGTTAATCGCTGTAATGATGAGTATCGCTTCCATTTAAGAGCAAGAAGATAAAGACTATTAATTAAATTCTGCTAAAGAAAATTAATGAAAATGGTTAATTTTTGGTCTTAAAAGTTTAGAATATCTAAAGTCCGTTTTCTGGGATTTTCTTTCTAAGGTGTATAAATAATGTGTGAAAGCGGTTCTAAGTAACATTTACTGTTACAAAAACCCACTTTTTTTAATCTTGTAATATGTTCCATTTTGCATTTTAAAACTTTACAATTAATAAAAAAATCTATTAATTTTTTTTGTTAGCTAACTTCGATGTTGTCGCGTTTGAGAAAGTTTTTTGCACAATTTAAAAAACACTGTAGACAATAGCCCTTTTAAAACTTGCTTTACCATGACTGTCGTGCAGAATTGTGAATAGTTAATACTTTCTATCTTCAAATCTTCTTGCATGACAATCCCTTACTATTACTCTTGATTCCATTGCAAAACCAATTTCAGCCGGGTAAAAACAAATGGCTGTGAAATATTTTTATGGCCGATTTTTGTCATTCTTCCCGGGTTGTGTATCTCTTTTTACGACTGAGCTCAGCTGGCGGACGAGGGCTAAAATATTGTCGGACTTAGTCCTACTCCTCCTAAGGATAGAAATGACACCAACGACTTGTTCTTTAACATCTATTATTCAGTATAGGCAATAGCAGTTTTCCTTGCGGTTTGAAAATTCTTATTCAATTTGAGTTTTATGGAAGTTTGTATTTCCTAAAATAATTTTTTCTGTGAATTTTTATTTCTCTTTTTGTAGTTTAGACTTTGAAAAATGTATATATTAGATACACATTTAATGGGTTTAAATATTAATATGGTTTTGGAAAGCTAAAGTTATTTTATATGAAGCATTACCTTTCAGATTCACAAGATCCTTTTTACAGAGGTTTGGGACACATTTATAAAGTTATTAAAGTTTAACAAAATAATAATATTAGAACTTTACGACGTTTATATATATATATATTTTGATAAATTTGAATTTTTTTATCAACATAAAAATGTGATTTGAAGTAAGTGGTATCATACATCAATATAATGGCATAAAACTTTAAACAAACCTAGAATATATTTAAATTTTAGGAAAGCATTTTCAGTATTGATTTACGTCACTGCTTCAGCTTCGTAAAATTATGTAAAGATTTATTATAATAAATCTTTACATAATTTTAAAGTAAAATATTATATTAAAATATTTGTTGAATTTGTATGCTTTAAATTTCTAACATGAAATAACAAGAGAATTTATCTCTAATTTGTTATATTTATGTTTTATTCGTTAAAAAAAACTAAAATAAAACTATTTCTTAAAAACGGTATCACAACAAAACTGTTGTCTTAAAACACCCTAAGCGTCCCACCACCCACTTCTCCCAAGCGCTTTGCCTGCGCACCCCAAAAGGGATCACCGTTTTGTCGCTTCAATCAAAACAAATGGATCACATGCCGATCTCCGGAGAGCGATTGAGCTCACCCTCATCTCCCTCTTAGGATCCTTCCGATGAAAGGAGCCTTATCTCCATCCTCCGAATTCACGTCTCTCCCACCACGAGATCGTAAATTCGTATTATTGTTAATTCACTTTTTAGGATGTACGAAATGTATATTTTAGCAGTGAGACTTTTTTCCTGTCCTGAAAAAGACCATGAAAGCGACTTACTGATACATTTTTAATGAAATCGTTTTTTTAGGTAATATTCTTTAAATATGGGACATAAGCTGAAATATTTAATGACGAGTACCGCTTTTTCTTTAATAGATATATGCTTAAAAATAGGTATTGCTTATGCTCACAAAGAATTTTCTCTGCACTGTCAGAAAACTCCGCATTTCTACACTAAAATTTCCCTCATTTTCACAAATTATTTCCCTTTTAATAAAAGGCATTTTTTCCTTTAATATTCGTCTGACTTTTCAATACGTTTGAATCGTAAGACAAACCCTGGAATGATTTTAACGAAATTTTAAACGATGATTCCTAAATAAATTCAATTCCACCCCCCCACAAGATAATCATTTAAAATATTATTATAATTATATTTACTTCGTTATCGATATACTGTTTATATATTTCTATATATTAATCACAAATGATTGCGTTAAATATTACTGGTTATTTTCGACTAAGGGTCTAAGGGACTTAAGGTTTATGTAACAGTACTTAAACTAAAATGGTATAAATTCATTAAAATATTCTAGTAGCAAAGTTGCCAGTCAATTCTCCGTTAAAGGGAGGTAAAATTTATTGTGAGTGTAGAACCTCGCCTAGTATTTCCTCCGGACTCGTGCCTGACTAATGTAGAATTAATAACAGGTGTTTGTTTCTCCTAGTTTTTCTTTGACTATTAAAGTTAAAATTTTTATAATAAGCATTATATTATATACATTGTGTATTTTACGTAGTTTCAAATGTATCTCTAATATTTTTCGGCAATTAATTTTCGCAAGTAATTAAATTTCTACAACGCAATTTTCAAAATAGTTGTTCAAAAGACAATTGTATTGGGCATTTGTTTTAAAATCTCACAAACTTCTATTCCAGAGGCATTTTAACAGCTTAGCTTCCATTTAAGAGTCTGTTTCCATCAAAGAGTCATGTCTACCTTAAAAATAGTTCTTCCATGCAATTTTCTTTCAGTATTTTAGTGAAGAAAAAGCTCGTACAGAAATTTTCCTGCGAACTTTACAATATTTACAATTTGCGATTCAATTGATGTTGAAAATTTAAGAGGAAAAAACTCTTTAAAGTTACTCTCCTCTTAAAGGAACTAGTATATCCCACCCTTGCGTTTATAAAATATAACCAACTGAAAATATCAATATGTAATAATCTGAGGCTGCCTGTTTTTTATTTGACTGGAAGATAATTCATAACTTGCATAAATATTTATTTCCCTTTCATTCATTTCTATTACATAACTAAGTGTATATCATCTGTTCATCAGATTTAAATTGAAATTATCGCCTTGAAACTTTTCATTCGATGAAAATGCATGAAGCAATGGAGTAATAAAGTGATAGTCCAATATAAGACATATACTATCAGATGAGAAACTGCACTCTCTCGATCATGTAAGGTGCACTGTCCAGTCCAACTATTTGACATATTTTTCCAGCGTCTCGACGAGATTTGACTGGAATAATACTATCTATTTTGAGTATTGGTCTTACACCAATTATTATGTTCCATTTCTAAAGCTCTTACTTAATTGCTCCTTTGATTTTTGAAAAACAACAATCCCTTTTCTAATGAGTATTCCTGTCAAATTTTAATTATTCTAATAAGTGACTATCATTTAAAGCTTTGGTTAAATTTAAAAGGGAACTATAATTCAATTGTGCTTAAGAATTTTGTACACTTGGAAAGAAAATGGAACAGCAATCAATTCTCTTTCCTAATTGTCTCCATCAATTTCAGTCTTTTTATACTTATAGGTATTGAGATGATTTTTGCATAGCATACGTAAGACAAATAAAGTCCCTCAGACTAATTTTCAAAAATCGATAGTTAAAAAGAAATAGTTAAACGAATTCAAAGTACACTGAGAAAAATAATACTGAAAAGAAACTTGCCTAAAAAATGTTTGCTGCTCGCAGTTTATTACACATTTCAGAAAAGTTTGAAAATTACATATTACTGGTTATAGGGCTCGATGTTTTGCTTACTAGCCTTCGTATGCTGAATAATAATGTATATATTAACGTACATCTTTAGAGTAACTTAAAAAAAGAAGGACCAAGTGTGTTTCAGTTAGTTACATGAAAATATTACATAACTTTAAATGTTATAATGCATGTTATTACTAATATAAATGTAAACATTAAAAGAAAATATGTAACTATTCATATGAAGCACTATTCGCTGAGCATTCTTCTCCAATTTTTTTTCCATTTAATCTTAAATCATCTCTCTGCCATCCGATGTAAAGCATAAAAAGTAGTTATAACTCTATAATAAAAGTTTTTGTCATAAAAAGTAACACTTTGAATGGAATGCTACTTCTTGGTTACGCTATAAATAACATTATCCAACAATGTTTCTTATAAAAAAACTTCAGTCGGTAACTTAATAATGCAAATGAATTGTGATAACATTGAAAATTTATGTGCGATACAGGGCATAAAAGTGACATTCAGTGCGAATGTAACCTGTATCTGAGTTCACTTACAGTAGGCAAGATGCTCATGAAAGTCAGTTTGGGAGAAAGATTTATTTTTAACAACGTCCACTATTTCGGACATATAAAAGATGCTTAGATACATGTTTGGATTCCGTTTATTAGTTTAGGTTATGAAGCTTTCTTCAGTAACCTACAAATATCCTAATTATATTAAAGTAGTATAGCTGCTACAAAAATAATTAAGGCATCGTTGTTTGCAAATAAATACACTATATGAAATAATTAGAAGAATTCAGATGGGGGTTTTAATGAACCAATGCTTTTAATC
Source organism: Oedothorax gibbosus (assembly GCA_019343175.1). Lineage (NCBI taxonomy): Eukaryota > Metazoa > Arthropoda > Arachnida > Araneae > Linyphiidae > Oedothorax > Oedothorax gibbosus. The sequence goes on from JAFNEN010000225.1 coordinate 211,982, forward strand.
TTTAAACGTATAGAATTTCATTCATAAACTTTAAAAATGTAAACTTAACTAAAAACTAACGTAACAAAATTAACTTAAACAAGTAGGTTTGTAACAGAATCTGTCACTTAGACCACTTCCACACAACATTTGTGCACAACAGGAAGCACACAATTTATACACCTTAGAAAGAAAATCTCCGAACGCGGCTTTAGCTAGTTCTAATTTAAACGTTTAAACACCGAATTTAACCATTTTCATTAATTTTCTTTCCTAGATTTAGTTAATAGTCTTTATTGTTTGCTAAATTTGTTTGAAGTTCGAAGAATAATGATATAGTTTTGCTGTAAAAACTAAAGAAGAACTTATCATAGTATCATTTTATTAAGCATTATTTTGAAAATTAAAAATAACCCGATTTTTATGCAAAAAAAGAACATTTTCTTAATTAACAACTTTTAGTCGCCATAATTGCTCATTTTCATTAAATTTCCTTTGCAAATTGATCTAATATTATTTATCGTTTGTTAAGTTAATTTACAGTTCGAAGAATAAATAGGGGGACCGGGGCTAGTTTTCCCATGGGGTAAGTTTTCCAACAAGCCTTATACAAGAAATGAGCCGTTAGGAGGCGCCAATTGGCTGCTTGGTTTATGAAGCAACCTGTTTTATGTCCTCCACAAGAATTTTTGCTCAGTTGGTGTTGTAATATTTTCGTTAGAGCTGTGTTTGGGATTTTTTCAAAGTTGAGTGAATTTTCATGATTACATTCAAACCTAAATCAAACGTATTTTTATTAAACTTACAGTTTTATCATTGCGTATACCAAAAGGTGGCTTTTCTCTCTACGTAATTATAAATTCGTTTTCAAATTAATTTAAAATTTTACTTGTCAAGGTACCATTAAAGTCAAAATATGAAGGCGGGGCATGTTTTCCGAAATTTCACGGGGCAAGATTTCCAACAATGCCTTGTAGAAAAGCGTGCCCCAAACTTTTGTAAATTAAGCTTAATCTTCCCAAAACAGAATTTTTTTATCGTATGAACACGTGATGAAAAAAAGTTTTGCTCCAGATTCAAAATTGTCCTCATAGTAATGAAGAAGGAAGCTGAATTCTGAAACAATATATGTCACTCTAAAAGATATCAGGAATGGATGTAGTAGCCGAAAAGCACCCAGAAACTTAAATATTCCCCATAGATCAAGAATAATTACACTGTAAAGTAGTAATGTGTCATGTTGCACCCTAGGTTTTGAGTCAATATTGGCTTGTTCAAAAAAAAAGGGGGGGGGGGAGGGGGTAGCAATCACTCCAAACTTTAGCCAATCAATTTTTTTTTAATCTTTAACAGTACTTAGCAAACTTCTAGAAAAGAGCTCCAAAGTATAGTTACACAAAAGGGGAAGTTTTATGTAAGTTTAAAGGGATCCAGATGATAATGACCTTTAATGAAATTGGTTAAAATAGTTAGGTATAATAAACTATCATTTTTAAAAAAAAATACCTATATTCTGGGTATACTCTTTTAATCTATTTTAGTTTACAATAAATACGAGTAAAAAATGTTTTTAAAATGTGTTAAATCTTTTAAAAAAATAGTTGGAAAATTTGCCCCATTACTTTTTGGCAGTCTGGGAAAATTTACCCCGCATACGGGCCACGTTTCCAGCTCAACATGCTTGCATTTAACCCCTTGCTGCCAAAAAGTACATTTACTTTTTGGAAAAGTAGTAATGCTAATTTGTAGATAAGCATGTGAGAAAGACAATGGCATCTTTTTTACTTCAAAATAAATAAAAGTAAAAAAATATACAATCAAAAGAAGAAAACATGAAAACTCCGGTCTCCTCTATTTAGTAAAATTGCGGTGCTTTAAAAATAAAAGAGAAACTTAACGTATTTTTTATGTAAGGTTAGAACTCTCTGTGCATCTTTCTTAATACATACATAATAAACAATCAAAAGAACTCTATTGTGATAAATACTATGAAGTTATTCCGAACTGATTTATATCACATAAATAAATATTACTTCTAGTTTTATTTTTATTTTCAATAAAGTTTCTCGTGCTTTTGGCGAAATAGCCAAAGAAATATTGAATAAAAATGAATTTTTTTTATTAAATGAAGATTTAATTTTTCGTTATTTAAATTTCAAATATACTTATATTTAAATTTTTTTAATGAAATTTGGGATATAGCCTTGCCTGATGTGACGTATCCCACTTGTTTGTGAGACTTGGGGTTCGTTCTGTGAAATTGTGTGACTGACTTGTAGACGGACGGTCAGGCGGACATAGCCTTAAAAAAAAAGCTTCCACTCGTTACGCAGCTAAAACTGACTTAGTTTTGCGTAGAAAATCTCCCTAATTGAAATCATTGGTACAAACGTTAACAAGTGCAAATTCCCTACCATGAATTTGAATGATAATTCAAGATTTAATTGAGAAGAAAATACTTTATTTCTTGTATTATAAACTAAAAACGTTTATTCCACCAAGTACTTGACAGTTTCGAATCATAAGTTTTAATTTCAAATCTAACAATATAAAGAAAAGCAAAATTCACCAACAACAACACGCCATAGTTAAATGAATAACAAAAATTGAATCCCGATACATTTTTAAATCAAAATTTTTCAGTTTCAAATCATGCAGGCTTAAGTCCAAATCTAACCAAAGAAAAAAAAAGAAAATTCACTATCGACAACTCACACAATTAACGAAAAGCAAAAACTGAATCCCCAAAAATAGTAAGTCCAGATTGATAGTTTCAAATCATACTTTTTTTTATTCCAAATTTTACAAATCATGCATTTTTAAGTCCAAAATTTGACCGTTTCAAATTATACATTTATAAGTTCAAATTTGACCGTTTCAAATCACGCAGTTTTAAATTCAAATTTGACCGTTTCAAATCATGCCTTTTTAAGTCAAAATTTGACAGTTTCAAATCATGCCTTTTCCAGATTTAACCGTTTCAAATAATACATTAACAAATCCAAAATTAAAAAAAATCTATAAAAAATTCACAATCAACAAGCCGTCACAATAAAATGAAAAACAGAATTCGCCATGAATGAGTTGTCGGGCAACTTGTGGACGAATGGGAGCTGGAGGGAGTTGCTCCCGTCACTAGAGGGCCGGGCATCGGCTTTTCAGTCGCAAGTCAGTTTTGCGCGCAGTCGGATGCAAACTTGAAACTTAGAAAAACTTCAGCGAGGATGACATTAGCGGCCAGAGGCGGCTATCTGCTCTTGCTGCTCTTGCCTCTGGTCCGGGCAAGTTGGTGGTGAGTTTATTTGATTAACATTTAATTTGATATGGGAGTTAACATGGAAAAAAATTGAATTTTTGATTCAGTCTGGCGGAAAAGTTTTGAAACGCAGCTAAGAATCATGGGGATACCTACTTAATATTAAAGTATCTAGTTTGATAATGATATTTTTATAGGAATTTATTTTTATATAAGTTTGAAAATTGTAATTTGTGCTTTGAAATGGTTGTTGGTCTAGTACTAAGGAGTTTTGATAAAATTCAGACTAGCATGACAAGTTATATTGAATATGAATTGCACTTATTGGCCAATCAGTCATGGGAAAGCATAATTATGTAGAAGAACTATTTTTTTTTGTTTGAAATGTTTATGGGGGGTTTATTTTAAATTTTACTTACATGTACTAATGTAGCGAAAGTTTTTGCTTCAAAATGTCTCAAGACAAAGTATGGCGAAAATTTAGGAAAACCATCAGTCAAGCGTTTATACATTAAGTATCATCAGCATCATTTGGTCAAATGTTTTTACTACAACTCTTTTTTTCAATTGACAATATCATTAATTATGTAAGCTTAATGCAAAAAAACAGAATACGCAAAACAAACATGGAAATTCGTTTTGCACAAATACTGCTAAAAATTGTAATTTAGAGTGAATGATTTTTTTATAGTTAACTGCAAGGTAACAATTTCCGTATTTAAAGTGTCTATAAATGAAAATATTTTTTTTTACGATTTGTAAATAAAAATAAAAGTAAGATTTATTTTTAAAGTAGCGCTTATTTACTTACAAAATTTAGGTCAATTGTTTTGTTAAACTATGAATAAATATTTTGAACACGTGTAGCGAAAATACTTTTTCGATCTTTTATAATTGTCAATTGAGTATTGACACTTATTGTATGTGACATGAAATTTTACAAATAATTTATTTCAAAACACTAATTATATGTTATGGAATTCCTGCTTCATCGCACTATAAATTTGCCGAAAGCGATTTTCCAAATTTTCATGTTAAAACTTCGTACAAAAATCCGATCAATTCTAGATATCTGGATTATAAACTTAAAGATATTCTGTTATTTTTTACTTAAGATAAGTTTTAATTCAACACTTTTTCATAATTATTTGCAAATAAAATTTTCCTCCCATGTTTTTATATTAAAAAATAAATTTTATCTGTAATATATTACTAGAATATGAATTTATAATACCAATTTATGTAGTTATTACACTATTATCAGATCCATTTGAAAATCATTCGATAGGTGTTAAAGATTAAAAAAAAATTTCAAAAAAATATACACTCTTAATATAAATTTAAAAAAAGAAAAGAGGATTTGAATAAAAATTTTATTAAATTCTTAACTTAATTAAAAATTTACTCTACTACTTTGAACAATGAATTGTAATCCAATACGTCTGTTATATATTTTTGTGTGTTTTGATTGATCGTCTGGTTTACGGGGGGATTTTACTGTGATCGATTTAAGTAGAAGCTAAAAAAATCTTTATTTTAAATTTCATTTAGAATATTCCTTATTCAATATATAATTGAGTGTTTTTTTTAATTAAATACAATATTCATATTTTGCAAATGACATATTGGTAAATTTGGAATTTGGAGCAGCAATTTACTAAGCTTTTAAAATAACTCGTTTGGTTAAAGAAAATTACAAAGAAATATTAAATTTTATTTAAAAATACTTTCTTAAGTCGATAAAAGTCATTTTTGTTAGTTGTAAATCTATAAACTGATGTTATTGCAGACTGTAAGCGACCTTGATAAATATAATATCTTAATATCTTAACTAATTGTAATTTTTTTTGCAAGATTTATTATTGTCAATTCTTGCTGGAAACATTAGAGAAGGACAGTAAAAAATAAATAATATATTAAATTCTACTCTGAAATTTGTTACAATACTTAAATAAATATTGAAAAAATATAACCTTCAATAATGAATAACTTCTAATAACCTAAAAGTTATGAATTTAACCCTATTAAGTTTTTAAAAGTTACATCGACAAATTTTCGTTGAATTAACCAGATTTTTGCTTGTTGTAAATCGAAAACTTTGTTTAAATATTTCATTAGTTAAAAACTATGCGAACTTTTTTCAAATCATAAAACAAGGGAAAGTACTTTAATGTACCCAAGAATATTTTAGGAATAAATACTATATATAATTTGTAAAATGTTATCAATAGGTTTAAAATATCCTCTTATCAATGAATAGATTATTTATATGTTATGAACACAA